>CM021101.1:563597436-563627897 GCA_007115665.2 Sequoiadendron giganteum | reverse complement strand
TTGAGCTTGTGCCAAGATTTCCTCTAGTCTTTCTTTGGGGTCCATCAGGGCGGGGGTCTTTTTCTATATTTTCTTCTCCAGCCACTTGGGAATTTGAGATCCTTCCTTTGGTGATTCATGATCACCTTCTTCTCTTTGAATATGTTGGATTTCACTCTTTGCATGATCCAATGCCTCTTTCTCTATTTTCTCTTAATCCTCCTCATCTGAGTCATGGATGAAAATGGCCTTCTCTTCTTTTTCAAGGCTACCTTCTCCTTCAGGTACCTTTTCTTCTTCTTCTTCTTTCCTGGGCTCTACATGTCATTCTGCCTCAAGAATTTTTCTTGCTTCGGCCTCTTCTTCAAGCTTATTTTCTTACTTAGTCTCATCTTCTTTATTTTTTTCTTCTTCTTCTCTCTCGAGAGGTACCTCCTCTTGCTGGCCAAGGTCTTTATCTTGTTCTTTTGATGGAGGCTCTATAGAAATATCCATGTCTTTATTAGTTTCTTTATCTTCTTTAGATGACTACCTCTCCATTTCCTCTCCAACATTGTTGAGTTGTTTGGGCAACTCCTCTTTGAGCTCTAGGTCAGAAGATTCTATCACATATTTGGCACTGCTTTCCTCAACATCATCTTCCCTTGAGGATTTTGACTTCTCTTCCTCTTCATATACGACCTCATCGATGACTAGGTGTTCATATTCTAGATGCATATGGTAGTCATCTTTGAAGGGATCATCGAGCCCAACATCCTTTTCCTCTTTTGCCTCCTCCCTCATTTTCCTTTCAAGTTCCTCCAAAATCTGCATTGTTGTTTCCATCTTAGGTGATTTTGTTGGAGGAGGAAAAAGGAGACCGACAACAGCTTGAGCTAAAGTATCTTGTACTGAGGGGTTCATCAATACTCTAGAGAGATCCATAGGAATGTTTTTCATATGTTTGGAAAAAGCTTCTGGAAGAGTGAGGGTAGGCATACTTGTTGTTGAGGCTAGAAAAATTGCAGTTGATGGAGACATTGAAGAAGATTAAAGTGGGGAAGTTGTGGAAGAGGAGGAATCTCTCACCACAATAGGCGTAGTGGGTGAAGTGGAGGAAAGATGTATTGAGATGTCCACCGTAGGTGGGGAAGAGATGACCAATTCCTTAGACACCGGGCGATGAGTGATGGCAGTGGCAAGGATAGAGGTAGTAGGTGGTCATTTAGGTTGCTCAACCTCTTCTTCTTATTCCCCTTCATGCATTGGGTCCTCTTCGGTTGTAGGCATTTCAGAGAACCTGCCTGTTTTCTTTGCTTTATTTGAAGCCTCAACCTTTGATGGCTTCCTTGAGTAAACCTTGTGCTCTGGCTGATGCTGCACTACTTATTTTCTCTTTTAAGACCTGGTGGATAGAGGAGACTTGGGAGCCTCCACAGATGTAGAAATGGTTCCACTATCTATCTCACTCTCGAGCTCATCTTCAAACTTTCCATAAGTAAGTTAAGCTCCTTGAAGGCTCAATTGGATTTTTCATAATATCGAGGTCATTGACCTCTTCCTCATTCCAGTCTATGGTGGGAAATGGAAGATTAGTGACACCATCAAATCTCAGGTCTATGACTATGCTTTCATCTTTGACAATTTCATTTGGTAATAGGAATAGCTTGATAGTCTTAACAAAGTATGTTGTCATACATATATAATGTCTCATCCGTACCTCTTTATTGTCCCTGCAGTTGGCCTAGAAATATTCAATATGATGAAGATGGGCATACTCCTTCCCCATGACCCTCTTCAACTTGTCGTATGGGTCCAGTCTTGGCCAAGAAGTGTACTGGCTCAAATTGTATTCAACAAGCTCCTTCTCAGAATGATCAGTGCTTTGGGTGGCTGGGAGAGTGTACATTCCTTGCCCAAATATAAGGGGGTAAGGCACTGCTACCCGCTGCTTGCCTATGAGGAGAGTGTGGGAATTTTTCAATTGCCTTGACACTTCTAACAAAATCATTTGGTCATTTATATACCGGGGCAGCTTGTATGGTTTATCGTTGAAGCCCTCGGTTCAGATATAAGTAAATTTAGGAAACTAGATAAAAAGGAATCCGAACCTCTGGATGAAGGCACGAGTGTTGTGGGTGACTCTTCTCTCAAAGTACCCTCTAAGAAACCTGATTATGTGCTTGATGAAGGCATCGTTCACCCTACAATAATCACTCTTGAAGTCCCTATATTGAAGTGTGAATCTATCATATACCTTCAATTCTCTTCCCCGAATTGCACTTTGTGCTATGAACAGGCCTCTGTATCAGGTGGCATCGACTAGAAGGTAGACCAGGTAAGAGGTCATGTAGAATTGATGGGACTTCTTCACCACCAATAATTTCTCATGCAAATTATTTCTTATCATCCAAGGGCAATTGAACTTGGCGGTGGCTTTGATAATCTCTCTGATGAAGTAGAACATCTAATCGAAGAAGTATGCCATAGTCCGGATGCCCATGACCCTTCTTAGCAAAGTCACCAAATCGTGATAATCCTCATTGAAGTCACTTTTGAATAATTCTTGGGGCACCTTGTTTGCACTTCCCCTCTTATCTTTTAACCAATGTTGGTTAATCAATTTTTTTTATTTCAATGGGTCCACCTTTGACATGTTCTTTGCGTATTCTATTGATGTTTTTTATGTAGGGTCATGAG
The DNA here is from genome assembly GCA_007115665.2 of Sequoiadendron giganteum. NCBI lineage: Eukaryota > Viridiplantae > Streptophyta > Pinopsida > Cupressales > Cupressaceae > Sequoiadendron > Sequoiadendron giganteum. The sequence continues at coordinate 563,625,239 of CM021101.1, read as the reverse complement.
TGGGGATGCAAAATGTTTGTGTTATAGATTTGGCAGAGATATTAGCCAACACCCAACCATCCCGATCTACAATTTTCTTGATCTTCTCTTGATAAGCCTCCCTGTAGGCCATTACCAATTCAGGTGCTACAAGGGCCGGTGGGAAGCCAACCACCTTGGCCAACCCACTCTTCCTAATCCTTTTTTCATTTTATGTATTGGGACTGATTATGACCCTCTATCTGAATTCATCTAAATTGACGTGATCAAGGTTGGTGTCTTAAATTTTATCCCATTCTATGGTGACTCGGCAGGTGATCTCCACTCCGTGAAATTAATATTTCATATGATCCTTGTCCTCTTTCCCTGTTGGGGCCTTAGCATGTTTCTTTCCCTTTTCTTGTTTGACAGACACCCTCGACGGTCTTGTAGTTGGTTCCATAAATCCTGTAAGAACATACACAGTAAGAATATTCATAAATAAAACAAGGGAGCATTAGTAAAACCCCACAAAATAGATGTTAGACCAAGCAATTCATCTTGTAGAGATCATAATATTTCCTAAAAATCATTGTTTTCCTTTCGTTCGGGAGAGATTGAGCAATGCGGGCCTACGGACGTGGGTTTCCCTACGCTGGTGACCATTCAGGGGTTCATCGTTTGAAATGATGCTAGCAAGCTGGAATCTCATAGATGAAATTCCGCAAGGTAGGACCTGCAAGTAGTGAGGATGACCATCGAATCATCTTCAAAAGTTTAAGGTTTCGCCAAAGAATGCAGGTAGGAACCCACAAAAGGTAGCTAGGTGACGACTGTTGTGAAATGACGAAGGTGAGACGGTGGCCTGCACCCTTGGGCCCGTTGAAGTCATCAGCATGCATTACTTGCTTAAGGGAAGCCAAATGGCGATAGGAGGATCGAACCCTACATATCGGGTAGTAGGTCAGGCTTGTCTATTCCAAAATGATGCTTGGGGTGCAGTGACCTATAGAGATTGGCCCGCAATAAGATTTTACTTGGTGTTTTGTGTAGATGGGCCAGAGAGAGATGAACCATGTGAATTCCACAAAGTAGATGGCCGGGGGACAATTAGCCTTTCTGAAACGATGATCATCATTGGGCGGTCTACAGGAAGTGGCCCGCAAGGGCCGACTTGCAGAGGGCCCAACACTTAGCCAAATTTGAGGAACTCTATCAGACGATGAGGAAGGGATCAAGATCCACCAAGCATATGGAAGGGCGTGGTTCAGTGGTTTGTGATCAAATGTTTGCAACTGGCTGTGAATGATGGAGGGTGGTCTGCAGGAGGCGACCTGCAAGGGTCTATTAGGGTAAACATCAGTGTGGTGGCAAAATGTTCTATAGGGTCCACAGAGTGTGAGGGCGGTGTGTGATAGCCATTTGAAAATGACAAATGAAAAGAGCCACCAGCACAGGGCGGCCTACATGAACGAACCTGCGATAGTTGCTAGCCGAGAGGGGAAACTTTAATTAAGTGGTGAATTTAGTCCTGAGGGCGATAGAAGATGTACTCGCGTAGCCCAAAAGGCAGAAGGGTAGGGTGAGATAGTCATTTAGAAATGGCGATGAAAAGGGCCATCTACATATGGCATCCCGCAAAGCTGGGCTCACAAAGGTTGTTGGTATTTCACTTAACTTAGGATTTTCGCTAAGTTCATCGGGCAACGAGGAGAGGGCATTCGTCCGCACGAATGGGCCTGACATAGGCGATGACAGTTTGGTCAAAGTTCAAAATTTCTATGCTGAGGCAATGGCGATAGGAGGTTTGTAGGTTGTATGAGCTCAATTTCCCTGGTTCAAGAATGACAGTGGGGGCCCTAAGTTCTGCCTAGCCTAAATGGCTAAGATTCGAAAGATTTTGCAGTTTTGATGACGTGGGTTTTGCGTGGGACTCATGGTTTTAGCTAATTTTAGAGTTTTTCTCCCAGGAAGTCTAACCATTTAAAGATTTGAATGAAAAAAAAACAACTAAGGGGTGATGGAAACCATACCTCAATATCCCGCACGTAAGGTGATGAGTCCGGCTATGGCAACAAAGCTCAAAAAATAATGAGATCATGTGAGCGCGAAGGCATCAACAACATGAGGGATTTGACAAATTTTCAGAAAGGAATGCCAGTGATAATGACATGTTAACTCACCTATTTATATAATTTCATGCATTTAATGCTAGTACATTGGCAGGCGCCATTTTTAAGCACAATTTTTGAAAGAATTGACGACGGGAGTGGAAAAGCCTATAGGGCGAGTGGGAGGAAAACGATCATTGTTCGATAGGCTGACAAAGAGGACGACGAACATGAGTGTGAAATCCGCATGGTGGAAGCCTACAAGGGTGGAACTGCGGTTAGCGAAAAGGATGAGAGTATAAAATTCTTCAAGGAAAACTACCAAGGGGACTCCGCGAAGGTCAATGACTGAGAAATTATAGGGATGGTGAAACTTGGTCAGCTTAAGATAATAACTTTAGCACTCGTTGACCATGTAGGACTCAAAATAAGGGGCACACAAAATGAGATGAAAATAAAAGCAACCTAACAAGACATCAAAAAGAGGGTCCCTGTTCGGAATGAGGCATGTGTGCTATAGGCACAACACAACCTAAGGGAAATACCGCTTTGAGTCACCTTGCATTCTCTAGTTCGGGATGTATCTCAAGGTAAGCCCTCTAAAGGTTAAAAAAAATAAAAAATAAGATATGAAACTCAAAGTGATTTTCGTCGCCCAAGATCATCCTAAGATGTGTACAAGGGGAGAGGATATCCACTTAGTTTTCCAAGCACATAAAACATGACATACAATCCATATCAATTCAATTTTTAATCTGAAATTTGAAATGTGTAAAGATATCTTGATTCATTTTTTACGTGCCCCAATTTCAAAGCATTTGAGACTTCAAGAAAATATATCAATGCACAAATAAAATGTACTTGTTCAATTTTAAGCACCCAACTTGAGTGTTTCTAATAGCCTTGTCCGTCTTAATGTGGTCAACAAAAATAAAAAGCATTCATCCATCAACAAAATGAAATATGTTGGTCAAAACAAAACGTTAAATTTTATAATCACCAAATGAAATATTGTTTAACTAATAAAGCTTTAAGGGTTCAGTTTTAAGAACACCAATTGGAAGTGTGCAAGTTGTGGGTTTAGTTTTACAACACCAAATTGAAAGATTCTTTAAACTATGAAAGCTTTGAAAGTTTAGTTTTAAGAACACCAATTTGAAGTGTGCAAGTTGTGGGTTCAATTTACAACACCAAATTGAAGATTATTTAAAATCAGAAAGCTTTGAAATTTCAATTTTATAAACACCAATTTGAAGTGTATGTAACTAAGAAAGATTTTTAAAACTGCAATGACCGTTCGCCAACCCTATAGTAAAATTGTTAGTTTTTCTCATGAAAACACGTGTCATACTCTTGCAAGGGTTGTATAATCAATGTTAGAAATTTCCCAAAACACCAAAAAGTCAAACATTAGCGTTAGAAATAAAAGAAACTACTCAAAGATATAAAATAGAAAAAAATAGAGCAATAGTGATAATATTTCAGACAGTAGCAAATTTTTTATATATAGCAATAGCAGTCGATTTAGTGAAGAGCAGTTCAAAAAAGTTCAACCATGGACTTGTTACAAACAAAAGTAGTTAAAACATCAATTGTGGCCCTATTTAGTGCAGTAGCGGTTGGAAAAAGTACAACTGTGGTAGAAATGTGGAAACAACCGCATGAAAATCCTATAGCTTTCACGTGAAAATTGTCAACAACATTTCAAAAAAAGCGTCATTATTTTGGAACCTGTAACTGCTCAAATAAACTCACAAAAATGTTAAGGTTAAGGACCTACGTCCCATCAGGTGTGCCAAATTTCGTAAGGGGGGAATAAATCATATGGAAAGCAATTCAAATAATGAATCAAAACTAATCTAATTCAAACAAGATTAAGATTCCTAAACCCATTACTCATGAAATGAATAATATAAAACTAATGAATTCAATAAAACAATTGTTAGAAAATGAAGAACAAACAATGAATTCAAGAAATTATAATGCTACCCATCCCATGTTGGAGTTGTGTTTGCATTGGCGTTTGGATGTTGGATTGCTCAATTCAATACAAAGCCTCCATTGTTGATGTTGCAAAATCTTCAAGAACATGCATAGATAATAAACTAGAATGTGATGAAAACTTGTAACATGTTGAAGATATAATTGTGCAACAATTCACTTATGTAAATTCTAGATCATTTGTGAGACAATAGAAGATTATTTTATAGATTTTATGTTTTTATATTAATGATCAAGATTTCATAGTAAAAGATCCTGATCAACAGTTAAGAACCGTTGAGAGGAAATAGATTGAATAGTTAGCTTCTTTGATTGATCCAATTAAGGATGTTAATTGCATAATAAGAGGATTTAGATTGCATAATATGTGGAATCAAGGAAATCAAGTTGAGTAGTTAGTGGGATTGAAGAATAGATGATTTAGGGAATAGATGAATCAGTTAGCCAATCAGAATGAACAATTAGTGGTCATGATTTTCTCAATCACAAAAAGGGGTGAGGATAATTAATTAATATTTAGATTTTGAATGTGCAAGTTATGTTTGACTTTAACAAATAAAGTTGTATTTTTTGTTGACATTTTTGAATGATGTTGAATAATTAATTTAATTATTCCGATTTAGAGAGGGGGAAGTGATAAATTAAACTCTTAAGTGATAATAATTTAATTAATTTAAGAGAATAGGGTTTTTTAACAACATAATTAAATAACTTGTATTAATTTAATTAATCAAGATGAATATAGTTAGATTAGGACTTATTAAATAAATGAAATTTATTTAATTAGTCAAAAATGATGAAATAGTGAATTAATTAAATAATTTAATATTATTCAATTAATAGAGGAAAATAGGGTTTTTGATGTAAATGATGTCAAATGTAATGATATTAACTAATAATAATGTCGATGATGGAAAAATGTCATTCAGGATGTGTGATATGCATTTAGGTCATTTAAAAATGTCTATAGATTTCAATCATAAATTCTAAATTCTAAATGTGTATGATCTATGTTAAAATATTAAGGAAATATTGAAAGGAAAACCTTTGTTCATACCCTATCTCTTTAATTCTTATAGTTAGTCGATGAGGTTTTTGAGTATATTTTCTTATGGAAAAAACTTGAACTTATTCTATTACAATATTGTATTTCATTAAAGGATACTCAATAATTGATTTGAACTTAAAGTTATTCTTGTAAAACCTTTAATAAATCTACCTAATTAATGATTAAAGATGGTTTTATGACTAAGATAGAAAAGTATACTTGAGAGTTTTTAAAAAGTCACAAGCATTGATGTGTAAGTGTGATCCAACTATCCAACTTAAGGATTAGAGGAACATGCTTAGCCTGAACACTCTCTTTCCATAATTATATAGATTGTAACTAGAAAAGAAAATTAAGATAATAGATATAATGATAATATTTAAATGATATCATCCTAGTTGTATTTAATTTAAAATAAAAAGAAATCCATAAAATAATTCTATTGAGTAATCCTCACCAAAGAAAGAATAGCATATGATTAAAATTAAAAATTAAAAATGGTTAAGGAAGACAACAAGGTTTTCTTTTTGGCATATTCAATTTTGTGTATGACACAAAAGAGGAACTTTATTAAATAAGGAAAAAGTACTCGTTTGATTATTTTTTATAAATCTCTCTTAAAAATTGAAACCTTCAAAATCTTGTGTCAAAATTATCATGTCTATACTATACGTGGAATATTTATCCTACAAGAAGTATAAGGATCTTGGTTTGATAAGAAATAATCGAGTCATTGGTAAATCCTTGTTGGATTTAATTCTTTCATTTCATTGGAGCTGCATTCACCATAAAAATGAAGAGTGTAATTGATCTAATCATTTTATCCTTTCTTGATTAAATATTAGTAATGGTAAGAGGCACTTGTTGGTGTAAATAGGTATTTTACCTAACTATTTTCACTAGTGGATCATATTTACATGTTATGTCTACTTAGGTCCTAGGGAAACTTTCTATAAGTCTTAGGTGTCATGTGATCTTATCTTATTGGTCATGGCTTTTAATATTTATGTCCTAAGTAATTTAATAATGTTGATGTAGTTGTCTCACTACACAAGGTTAAGGCACATGTCATGATCTTGTATAATCCTATCTCACAACCTTGTCTATATAAGAAATGAATCATATACATTTACATACTCAATCAATCAATCTTGCATCCTTAATAATAGCAATATATTCTTGCCATTTCTCTCTTGTGGAAGATATTTTATTTTGGAAACCGATCCTAGAGTGTTGGGAGTTCACATTCAACTCTTACATGGTGTCAGAGCTCTAGTGTTACAATTTCCTTCCTAGATTTGAGGGATATATTTTGGATTGAAGATTTTATAGATGTGATTTGAGGTTTCAAGGACCTCATGATTGAATCCAAGGCATTAGAAAAAGTTAGAATTGGATTTCAAGTGGGTGAAGGATACTAGATCCTGTAGGTAGTTGAATTCTTAGAACACTTTGGGCCAAAATTGAACCTTCCATCATGTCCAAAAGGCCTAGAAACTTAAGGATTTCCTATCATATTATCAAATTTGGACACCTTGTGTTGAGGGCATCAGGAAATTTTCCATCTTGTCACCATTTCCATATGGTTATACAGATCTATACTGAATATACTATATAGCATCATCAAAGTCTACATTCAAGTGAGTATTTTCCATACATATCATATTCTTGAGTATATTCTTTGTCTACGTATTGGCGTAATCCTTCTACATTAGGTTGTATGTCATCCCGTGTCATTTGTCGGTTGGCATGAAATTATAGTTAGGTTTTTTACTATTAAAAAAGCTATTTTTAAAACTTACATTTTAAATTTTTTGTTTATCGTTTGATTTTTCCCTTGGTCATGGTTCTTTAAATCATGGTTACCTATATCCATGGGGGGTTAAGAGCCCCGTGCAGTGTAGTCAATGGCCTGTTGCCCCCCCATGTGGTCCACGATCAGTGGTGCATGGGAGCCATCAATCTACCACCACTGTTGGGTGACATTATTTTTAAACCTATCTTCTCATAGACGATCATATGGGTGGCCTGGGGCTTATGGCCCACAAGCCCAAAATTGGCCCCTTAATACCCTAATTGGTCATTTTTTCAAATGGCCATAAATTTTTTGCCATGGTATCAACATTTTGAAAGGAAGATATCATTGGAAAGCTAGCTCTATGTAATTTTTAGTGGTGAAGGTTGTTTTTCTATTTTTCTCTATTTGGTGCTAGTATTTTATGTTTGAATTCAGATTTATATGTATTCGGTCTTGAGGTCATAATTTTTTGCGACAATTTTTGGTTTTCATGATTCTTGTAGCATTGGAAAGGTATTGAAGAACTATACCATGCCATCCATGTACTTTTCCTATAGTGCCTCTTCGCTTGGGTCTTTGGGTCGACTGGGTAAGAGTCTAATTGTGTAGGTGTTTATTCATTTTTGTTTGATTGATCAATTTTGATAGTATTATTAGTGTTGTTTTATTTTGAGTTATTATTCTCATGGTTTTAGTAATGTTTATTAAAGGTTTTGAATATGGCTATGTTGATGTCATTAAATAATTCCTTTAAATTAAATGTTATTCTTTGATGTGGTTAGTTAAGTAATTAAATTACATTGTTAGTAAATGGCATTAATTCTCTTAGAAAATAAATGTGCTAGTTAGTGTTAATTATTTTATACATTGATAGTTTTATTAATATTGTAAAGTTTAAATTATCATGAGAAGACCATTTAACTCAAATAAATATAAATTAATAAAAAAAAATATTGATTATTTAAATTAAGTCATTGAAATTATTATTACGATGACTAATTTTTAGCATCGAGTAGTTAATTTAACATTAAATTTTAAATTTAAATGTTGCTTGAGTTATAATATTTATTTGTCTAAAAAGTTAATTATAATTTTAACAAGGAAATTGTATTATTTAAATTTTGGAAGAAATAGTTAGTAAGGAAATTTGGAAGAAATTCCTATTCGAAAATTAGCAAAAATTGAAATTGAAGGCAAGTGGCTATTTTCCATGTGCAGTGAAATTCAGAAATTTTTGGTAACGTTCTGATTTTTGCCTTCTTGAGATTTTATATCCAATCTGGTGTTTTTCAGAAAAAAAGGGAAGAGAAGAAAAGCAATTTTTGTTCTGCAATTTGTAATTTTGTAGTTTTCTCTAGAAATTGTAATTCTCTGTATTCTCTCTTTCAAAATAGTTAAAGGAATTTAGATTCGTATTTTGTCCTAGATATTGGTTTCTTTGAAGCTACAGATTTCAGATTTTGGTGAAGAACATAGCTGGCTGGATACGCATGATGCAACATTTTGTCTCCAAATTAAATTCAAGCGAAGGACTCTAGGTAGCACTGTAAACTTGAATATCTCTGTAAAATTTTCCTATTGAAAAGAAAACATTGGAAATTTTGAAATTTCATTATGTATCTCTGTGAAGCTTTTGAATTGTTATTCTTGTGAAATCTTTGCTGTGTAAATATCATCTCCAGTCTTTGGATTTCGCTTTCCCCTTCATTTTCTATCCAGTATCGTTATTTAATATTTTTGATGTGTGAGCTTGGCTAGCAAATCATTTGGAAGTATATTTTAATTCTGGTGTATGTGTCTCTGTTTTCAATCCATTCGTTTATAGATTTATTTCCATTGTTATTTCTCAGTCATTTTCTCTGTAATTTTTTTTAAATTTTTCCAGAGATCTTCTTTCTATCTCGGCTATATTTCATATTCACGCTATTGTATTCCACCAATGTAGTTTTTGGTTTTTTGAGTAATATCATGTGTTGGGATATGTTTTTTCTCTATTTATTATGCGTCTTTTATATAGATATATACATATATCCGCATATATATATTTATATATGTCTTTTCTTATATAGGTGGTCTGCGAATTTTTGTTGACAGATTGAAATTGTTACTTGGGGGCTTTTATTTTTTTGTTATGGTGGCTGGTGTGATGACACCATAGGCATACCACCCTCCACCCTCTATACTCCCAGTGTGGCTGCGTATTCTCTTTGAATGGCTACGGAATAACCATTCAAAGAGGTTGCATCCCTTGTTATAGTGTTAACTGTGGGTTCTAAATAGCATACAATATATATATATACACATAAGGTTCTGCATTATTTTTATATTCTTTGTTCTTTAATAAGAACACATTGATTAATGTAATGAATTTTAAATTCAGTTTTAATGGTTATAATATATATATATATATATATATATATATATATATATATATATATATATATATATATATATATATATATATATACATCAATATTGTATGGATAGATATTTATTTAATTATGTTCTTTTGGTATGCTGTAATTGCATCAGTAGAAATTGTAATTTAATATTCCTTTTATGGAAGGCATATATACATATATGTATATATATATACGTCTATATATATTTTGATATGAATCTATTGTTGAAATGTAAATGTAATTTTCAATTATCAAATTAAAGAACAAAATTATCTTGATTAAACTCAGATTTAAGAATTATTTTTATTAAACTTGTATTTAGAAATGAATTTGTAAATTAGATTTAATGATCATGGAAAAAAATCAGATTTAGAGAATATTTTGTTTTGGAAAAAGAAATAAATGGGAAAATAAATATCTGTGTTTAAGTAGTTTCTAAAATAGTTAGAAATTATTTATAATTACTTTAATATTTTAAGTTAAATTACTTTATTTCCAACATGAATATTATAAGTTGGAATGGATTTTATTTATAGTTGTTTATTTATATTAAATGATTTTAGGATGATGGATTTGTTATTCGTTGCGCAATATGTTTGTTTTTGTCTAGTTCATATTGTTTTGAAACATGGTTTTAATTGGATTAATGTATCATTAAAAGAGTTTTCTTTTTATTGTAAAAATAAATTGTTGATTTATTTGTGAAGAGCTATTTATAGTACGTCTAGGAACTTTGATTTAATTTATTTCTAGATTTCGGGGAAAATGTGTTATTTTGGTTCCTGGGTAGATATTTACTTACCTCCAGAGGCTAGGGGAAGTTGTGTGTTTGCACATTGTTGCTGCACTCTTATATCTATTATTTTTTACCTTGAGGATGTGTGTATGGGTGGTACCTCCTACCTTTATGAGTTTTTATACTTCATGTAGTCATGAGATGGTCATGCCTCGTGTGTATTGTTTTTAAAATAATGTCCTTTATGTTTTGAGTATTGAGGTACACTCGTTACTTGAATTTTATTTTGGGTAGCTATAGGGGAGAGTGGATCTTTATGGGGGCCAGTGTACAAGTGGTCGTTAATGAAATATTTCCCTTAAATAAGTGATAACCTAATTAATGTATCTAGTGGGTTGGGTTAGTTAAACACATAACAAGACTAAAACATGCACCTCACCCCTGTTGTTAGGGCTCTCAAAGGTTAACGGGTGGGAAGACCTGGTTGGTAAGGTCACTTCCTTGTCTCTGTGAAAGGTAAGTGGCTCCACATGAGTCACCCTATGGGGCGACACCTTGAGATAGGATGCCTAGTTAACCATAGATCGAGGTGGTTCCTAGTATTAGGTAGCCTAGTTAATCCACATAGACGGATGCGGTTCCTAATATTAGGTAGCCTGGTTAATCCATGTAAGGCCATGTGATGACACTCTCCCATTGTGCCCGTTGTTTTCCCTTGTTCTTGTTGCCTCTGGAGTATTATTGTCATTGTTGTTGTTTATGTTTTATGAGTTTTGTGTTGGGTGTTGTTAGTCTTCTATATTTTGACCTTGTTGGATGAGGGTCCTCTTGTTATCTCCTAGCACAGGGGGTGTTCCTTTGGGTTCACATGGTCGGGTGGAATGTGCTACGCACCCATTGGGTTCCCCACTGATGATGATGATGTTGCGGAGATGTACCTATTGCAGTGATCTCAGAGCTTCACTCAGAGGAATTTTGTACCTTATTATGTATTCAATTCTTCATTATTGTATTCTTTTGGATTATGATGTACACTTCCCAATATTATAAGGGAAGCCACTTTGTAATGTAATATTGGCATCTTATGTGTTGTATCTATGGAAATATGTTCCACGAATGTAATTATGAACTTGGAAATTGTAATGTAATAATATGTTATTCATGCTTTCATTTATCTAGTTTGGTTTCGTTTAACGTTGTAATTGGTTTGGGTTTGTTTCGAGTAGTGCACCATGTTACCCCATGGGTCTAGGTTGTTGTTATATGATATATTTATGTTGTTTAATTATTTAATTATGTTAGGTGTAATTTTTGTTACTAAAAAAAAATTGTTTTGTTATTGTTAGTAGTTGTGTCCTATGGGGTTTGTGTGGCGGGGCGTTACACCATGGTATCAGAGCCTAGGTTCATACATTGGGCACTCTGGATATGTGTGAGCCCATTATGTTGACCTGGGTGTTGTACTCTTGAGTTATGTTTTTCCTTCTGAGTGTTTCTCGCTTGTCTTCCAAGAGTTGTCTTTAGGCATTATTGGTCCAATGGTGCAAAAACCAGCGGAAAGGATAGGACCCTCGGTGTGGTGCACAATGCATCGATATCCTTCCTACTGGGAAATGCATTATCGAAATTGGTGTAGTGTGTGAATGTATGTTAAGTTAGGATTAGGTGAGATTTAAATTTTTTTTTGAGTCTAATGTTTACCCCTGTTGTGTGTAGGGATGGGTAGGTCAAAGTCTAAAAAGAAGAAAGGAAAGGTAGGAAAGGCTACCAAAAAAGGGGTGGTTATCAAAGAGAATCCTACACCCGTAGCCCCACCTTGCATCCATGATGATGAGACCTTGGCTCAGGCCCTCGCTTAGCTCAAGGTAGAAAAAGGGAAAAAGGTAGAAGAGCCAAAGCACACAACTAAAGGGAAGAAGCCATCCGCGATCCAAGATTGGCCAGTTGGGTGCAGACCTAACGCTCTCCTATTATCCAAGGAAGAGAAGGAGAGCCTTCGCACTCAACATTCCACTTCCATGAAAGTAGTAGTGGACTTAGTTGAGAACCCGAAGGAGTGTCCTCTTTTGGGTAGTGCATAGCTCGATAGTTGTATGAGGGATGTAGAACCTTCTTTGTTGCTTAGCTGGATTGCTACTTTTTATGTTCTAATTATCTATCTTGAGACTCTATGATGGTTGTTTCACCATGCTGGTTTGGGTTGGTTGACAATTTAGTTTACTCAGATGATTATGACACTATTTACTATTTTTTTTTTTTTTGTTGTTGTATGGAGTTATTTGTGTTTGGAACAATTTGATTAGGTGTCATCATATGAATTTTGTATTGTTCCTGTTCTGCAAATGATTAGTTATTGCCTTATGAAATTGTGATATAGTTGCATTTACTTGATGTTATGGGTTTGAGATGAAATTTCATTTGATTTTGATGATCACGTCATTATGGATTGATGTTTATGTTACGTTGAATCTATGGAGTTAGTGGTGTGTTTAGATAATCTTGATTATGCGTATCATGTGGCTTACGTTCATGCTTGTTATGCTGATGATTAGTTAATGCTTTATGATGTTGCTTATAATGTGATCATTATTATTTGATGTTTTGGCTATTGTATGAGGTCTTGGTGAGGGGAATAGGGTAGCATCACTCGTTCGTGAGCACCCTGCTACACTGTGACTTCCTCTCATGGTGTGATTGTTCAATTGATATATACATGTATATTTTGTTCGACACCTTGTTTTATGTAGGTTGCAGGTATCGGGTACCGACTGCTCCTGCACTATCAGGTTTGAGCATACCCCAAGAACCCAATGAATATTATGTGGAAATCGGTGATGAAAAAAGGACCCCAACCCATGTTTGATAACCTCGTTTGTTGGTTGTTTATATTTTCATGATGTCTTGTTTAGTATCTTCTATTTTTTAGTGTGACTTGTGGTGATGTTGTTCGCAACAGTGTATGTTTACCTGACCCTGTGACTTCTAGGAGTAAGTCGAGACTAGGGGGAGGATGTAGTGCCTCTTTGCTTAGGTCTTTGGGTCGACTAGGTAAGAGTTTAATTGCATAGGTGTTTATTTGTTTTTGTTTGATTGATCAATTTTGATAGTATTATTAGTGTTATTTTTATTTGAGCTATTATTCCCATGGTTTTAGTAATGTTTATTAAAGGTTTTGAATATGGCTATGTTGATGTCGTTAAATAATTGCTTTAAATTAAATGTTATTCTTCGACGTGGTTAGTTAAGTAATTAAATTACATTGTTAGTAAATGACATTAGTTCTCTTAGAAAATAAATGTGCTAGTTAGTGTTAATTATTTTATACATTGATAGTTTTATTAATATTGCAAAATTTAAATTATCATGAGAAGACCATTTAATTTAAATAAATATAAATTAATAAAAAAAATTATTGATTATTTAAATTAACTCATTGAAATTATTATTACGATGACTAATTTCTAGCATCGAGTAGTTAATTTAACATTAAATTTTAAATTTAAATGTTGTTTGAGTTATAATGTTTATTTATTTATTTTAATAATATTTATTTGTCTGAAAAGTTAATTATAATTTTAACAAGGAAATTGTATTATTTAAATTTTGGAAGAATTAGTTAGTAAGGAAATTTGGAAGAAATGCTTATTCGAAAATTAGCAAAAATTGAAATTGAAGGCAAGTGGCTATTTTCCATGTGCAGTGAAATTCATAAATTTTTGGTAACGTTTTGATTTTTTCCTTCTTGGGATTTTATATCCAAATTGGTGTTTTTTGAAAAAAAGGGAAGAGAAGAAAAGCAATTTTTCTTCTGCAATTTGTAATTTTGGAGTTTTGTCTAGAATTTAGATTTGTAGTTTGTCCTGGATATTGGTTCCTTCGAAGCTATGAATTTCATATTTTGGTGAAGAACGTAGCTGGCTGGATATGCACGACACAACATTTTGTCTTTAAATTAAATTCAAGCAAAGGACTCTAGGTAGCACTATAAACTTGAATATTTCTATAAAAATTTCCTATTGAAAATAAAAGATTGGAAATTTTGAAATTTCATTATGCATCTCTGTGAAGCTTTTGAATTGCCATTCTTGTGAAATCTTTGTTGTGTAAATATCATCTTTAGTCTTTGGATTTCGTTTTCCCCTTCGTTTTCTGTCTAGTATCGTTATTTAATATTTTTGATGTGTGAGCTTAGCTGGCAAATCATCTGGAAGTATATTTTAATTCTGGTATATGTGTCTCTATTTTCAATCCAGTCGTTTATGGATTTATTTCCAGCCATTTCCATTGTTATTTCTCAGTCATTTTCTCTATAATTTTTTTTAATAAATTTTCCAGAGATCTTTTTATCTCGGTTGTATTTTGTATTCAGGCTATTGTATTCTGCCAATCTGGTTTTTGGTTTTATGAGTAACATCATACGTTGGCCTATGTTGTTTCTTTGTTTCTTATGCATCTTTTATATAGTTATATACATATCTCTGCATATATATATATGTCTTTGCTTATATGGGTGTGTAAGTGTGAAATAAGTAAATAAATAAAATAACTAAACACTTCTTAATAAGACATTATATCAAGAGAATTAATAAGATATTAATCTAATTAAAACACTAAAAATCCTAAAAGAGTCATATTGCTCTCTATCTCCAAAGATTTATTAAATCACAGGGCTCTTAGATTTTGTAAGCATTGTGACTATTAAAATGCCAATCTAGAGAATGAGATGCTGCTATAAATGCAAGAATCTAATCCTATATGATGATGATTTAATGATATGGATGCTACTGTAACTAGATTGACTTGAAGCTGATAAAAGAAACTACTGTAAACTAAGATGCAGCTAAATGAAAATCCTTGATTATGATTGCTACTCTAAAATGATTTTCTATTGTTATTGCTCAAATGCTATTTCTGTTGAGTAAGATTGCACAAAGTTTGGGGATCCTTTTCCTGTAGAATAGGGTTGTATTTATAGATTCCCGACAATAGATTTGTGAAGGGGCAACAAAGCAGAGGTCTGGAATCCATCTTGAAGATTCAATGGTGAAGGATGAAGGAGCCAGAGAAGATTATGGAGATTGTTCCTCCCCACAAAAACACTTGACCAGATGATAGGAAAAATTCATGGAAGAAGATGAAGGAGTTGCCTTTAAATTTGTCTCAAATTTGTCTCCAAATTTTCCCGTGAAGGTTGAGATAAATTAATTAGACATATCATATCTAATTTGGTAGGTAGATATGATTAGCTGTAGAATTGAATATTTAGATTTAATTGAATATTGGGATTTATTCAATTTAGGAAAGAGGATATTTAATTTAATAAAACAAACTTTAGAAGTCTATTTTTATTAAATAAATATAGAAGAAATATGATAGTTGATAGAAGAATTATAAATAATGATAATTAAATAAAAACAAAGTATTAAATTTGTTTATTTAATTAAGAAGAAATAAAATAATAAAGATATGAAGAATTAAAAGTGAACTATATAAATAAATATTTCTATTTATTTAATAGTAGAAGAATAAAAGGTTAATTAATCAAATAAATCGTATTTAATTAATTAGATTATCCATACCATTTTTAGGTGTATACATTTTGCCCCTCTTTGAAGTGATGTGTGTACACATTGCT
The DNA here is from genome assembly GCA_007115665.2 of Sequoiadendron giganteum. NCBI lineage: Eukaryota > Viridiplantae > Streptophyta > Pinopsida > Cupressales > Cupressaceae > Sequoiadendron > Sequoiadendron giganteum. Next base: position 563,609,550 of record CM021101.1, on the reverse strand, counting down.
TCAAAGAAATTTTTGTTGTTGCTACTAGTATCGACGAAATTTTTTCAGATATGCCCCACTTGTTGATTTTGCTGTGATGATGGATATATGCCCCCTCAAGAGATTAATTAATGAATTTTTTATTTTTTTAGTTTTTCATTTTTAAAATTTTTTGTATGATTTTTTGCTGATTTGGTCATGAAATAATTTATCTCCTGACAAAAAATGGTGAAAATGCCCATGTGATGAAGTTGAATTAATCCTCCAGTAAATAAATTAAATAAATCCCATTAAAATCCCTCTTAATCACTCTTTAAAAAGCTAAAAAGGGATTATTTAGAATTCATTTGTGCAATTGAGTTTTGAAAATTTGAGAGAGAGAGTTTGAGAAATTTGGAGCAAAATGCCAATTCCTTACCACACTCACCATTTCGAGCGTGTACGTCGACAAAACCACTTGGCTGCCTATGGACCTTCAGTAAGTACCCATGAACATCCTTGTTTTTTGTGTATTTTGAAATTCGTCCTTGTTTTTTGGCTTTTAAATTTTCAAATTCTTTTAGTGCATTAGAGGCCCAAAGTGGCACATAGACATGTTATTTTAGTGCTTCAAGTAGAATCTCACATAGTTTAGGTTATTTTAGCGCATCAATAGGTTAAATTAGCACACGGAATGATTTAGTGCCTGGATAAGATAATTTAGCGCGTCTGTAGGATAAAGTAGTGCATAGAATGATTTAGCATCTAGGTCAGATTTTGTATCGCGTTTGTAGGATAAAATGGCGCATGGATTGTTATGGCGCATTGACCACCTGTTTTGGCATGTTGGTCAAATGAAATAGCACATTGAATATTGTGGCGCATCCAAACACTATTTTAGCGCATCCAAGTCAGAATGATGTAATTTGTCAATTTTGATTGTGTCAGCTGTTGGTTGATATGATTGATGATCTCAGTAGAGTAGATGATGTTTAACCTCATGATTAGTGAGGTTTGATAATTCATTGACAATAATTAACCTCATGATAGGCAAGGAATAATTATAGTTTGATTGATATACCTCAAGATAGGCGAGGTTGATTGATGATTGCTCACAAGATTTGACCAGAGTCTCACTAGAGCTATTTAGATTTGATAGACTGATTGATGTTTGATGATTTGACAAAAGATTCATGACTTTCAATTTTTTTGTGATGATAGGAGGCATTGACGAACCTCCAGGTTCATGAGCGGTTTCCTTAGACTTTCGATTTGATACCTCAACTAGTGCAGCTTGAGATAGCTATGATTACACATTGTGGTTTGGCATCTCTCCTATATATGCCCCAAATTAGGATTAAACAAGGTCTCCTGACCGCCCTAGCAAAGAAATAGCATAGCGAGCATAATACCTTTCACCTTCCTACTGGCGAGATGACCATCACTCTTGAGGATGCATGGAGGATTCTGAGGATTATTGTCATCGGTTACCTAGTTCTATATGATTCTACAGAGAAGGGTGGGACTAATGCTCTCCATAGAGTTTTTCACGATGATCGTATTTGTGGGTATGAGATTCCATGGCATGAGATGGTGGATGCCTACGCCACTCTACCTTTATTACTTGTTGGTTTCATTGGAAGGCTCCTCTATCTTGATCATAGGTCAAAGGGACTTTCTGTTGGTTGGGGTCATTATTTGGAGAGTATGATTATACATGGTACCAGATACGTGTGGGGCATGTGTATTCTTGCCCATCTTTATCATGATTTGCATTCAATTGTCTACCTCTGAGGTCGCATTTTTTTGGCAAGTGTTACATTATTATAGGTGAGGGCATGGGAACACATAGCTATTGCATGTCCAGTGATGGTGAGACATAGACTAGCCATGAGGTCATATGTGCATATTTACGCAGGTTGCCTTACTCAGCCTAGACTAGGTAAGCTAGAGCATTGGAGGAGAGTATTGGATGATGTTGAGGATATCACTTGGAGGCCTTATCTTGATTGCGAGCAGTGGGATGATGATGTGATTCAGTTGTTGTATCTCTCTCAGTAATTGCTACTTATTGGCCAGACTCATTAGGTGTTGGAGAGATTTCTATTCAGGAGAGTGCTCAGGGAGTATGGTATCGTGCAGGGCATGCCCCAGGGTGTTGCACATTATGGTTGATGATAGATAGATGTTGTATATTGGGGACCCTGTCTCTCTTACGATGTTTCCCATATAGGAGTACCAGGATCTTCAACCTTTATTTTGGGATATTCATCCAAATACTACTGAGGCACCTATTACAACAAACTATGTAGAGTATCTAGCCCTTCACCCCTTTCCATGGATTACTGTTCCAGATGAGCAAATGCCCTTACCTATAAAGGAGGAGGATATTGATGATGAGGAGGGATATGGTGATGGTGGTGATGATGATAAAGGTGGTGATGATGGAGGAGGTGGTGGTGATGGAGAAGGCGGTGATGGAGATGATGACAGTGAGGATGGAGATGATGATAGTGGTGGAGATGATGATAGTGGTGGATATGATGGTGGGGAGTCAAGTGGTGATGTAGATGTGTGAGAGCTTATGGTGCCTCATAAGATGTGATCACTGGTAGCTCCCTCTGAGCAGTGTGTGTGTATTGGTGTACCATCTCAACATCAACATACTCAGATTGTGAGTCTACAAGTGTAGGTATAGACTTTATAGGGGAAGTTGGTACATGCATAGGTTTTATTAGTTTAGACTCGTACTTAGATGTAGGCCCAGGCTTGAGTTCATGTATAGGCTCTTACGTAGGTACAAGGATAGTTGGCAGTTGCACAGGCATAGATTGCCACTTTGATAGCAGAGCAAGATGCAACCTGATAGGTTACCGAGCAGGCACAAACTACCACCGAGAGACTACAGAGATTAGTAGATGGTACCACTATGGGTGATTACATGCAAGAGGTTATCTGTGTTGGTAGAGAGGCATAATTTTATAGAGGCTGTTACCATGATGCAGTTCCCTCTGAGTGAAGAGTTAGTTATGCAAAGTCTTGATCCGATAGGACTCATTCTAAGACTGTTAGCACAGGTGCGACTCAGCCTCCATAGAGAGATCTAAGAGATCCTGGTACATCTGGTGGTAGAGGGGCTAGTCCAGATATGCCTGAACCTTCAGGAGGTAGCACCACATAGCTACATGTTGTGATTTATTGATTTTTGAGACATTATGTATACCCCATATTTTGATTCACATCCATTTTTGATGTTGTATATCCTTTATGTTTCAGACATCATTGTATACTTGACATTATGATTTTTGAGATCTATATGATATGCGGTGGATTGATCGATCTCTATGTACTCTATATGGTTTTATGATGGATGCATTTAATTTCCCTTTTCTATATGTTAAGTGATGATCTACATGATATGTGATGGATGAATTTAATAATAATGTGATGTGATATGGTTTATGATGCTCTATTTATGATGATGTATGGATGCATGATGTATGTTGTATGTAGCTATTTACATGGATCGATAGATGTATGATGATTTGTATATCTAAATTACATGATAATGTAACCATATGTATGATTATGAATGTGATATTTCAATGATAGATGAATAATGTAGATATATGATATGATAAATGGATGAATGAAAGTGCAACTAATATAGAGATTTGTTTTTGGTAATTTTTCTCATGCAAATTTATGATATGATGATTTAAAAAAATGTGAGATGATGCAAAATATACAATATAATGTGTGAATGATGAAATGCTATAATAATGTTCTCTAATGTATGTAATGGAAATGATTATACAACCATATGATAATGATGATGTTTTTGTTAATGTCAAGTATACTCAATCTCTTTTAATAAGAAAAGTTAACATCATTTATGAATTGGTTATCCGTCTTTGGAAAAAAATTCTTTACAAATGCATAACTATTATGGATGCAACCTAATGTAATCATGCAAAAATTATCACCTTAATAGCCTTTATCATGCTTTTTGATCATCATTGAGCCTTCAAAATGTTGAAAGTGAGTACAAGCATCGATGGTATGAGTTAGACCATGATGACTTGAGTACTACTTTCATGATTTTTGATATTGCAACTGAACACAAGCATCTAGGTATTATTAAACCTAGATGACCTAAGAATTTCTTGCGTAAACATTTAAGAATTGAATCATTATACTATGTAAATTCAGAATGTCATCAGTGATACCTTGTAGAGCACGTTTCATGACAATTTACACAATAAATAATCAATTCATAAACATCAGACAAATAAAATACCATTCTCCTTCCTAGCTTCTCTAGTTCAATATATCATCGAGCTGCTCCAAAGAAATGATAACAATAATCAAAGTACAACATGTTGAAAATTCAAGCATATAGTGATAAAATCATAATTCAAAAGAAATATCACCCCCCTAAAGTTTGTCTCAATTTGATTTTGATTTCTGTTGTTTGATATGGATGGTTGATTCTTGAAATGTTTTGATGTTCGATGTATGTTAACGTTTCGTTCCACTGTGATCATTATGGTTGTCATGTTTTTCATATGGTTGTTTGCCTATTTGTTTAAGTTCATTTTTATTGTGCCCAATGAGTTCAGGATTTTTCCCCCAAGTTAGGGTGAGACATGACCATGTTTGTAATGATACGATATTAAATGGAAATGATGGTGAAAGTGAATAGCCCTGACATGCCTCTAATAGATGGAACCATTGGTTTAAATCACAAGTAGTTTTTGTTTCCAAGTTTTCACTACATGTTTTTATTGCACTTTTTCAGACTTTATGATTTATTTTTTTGTATTTTCATTTTGTATTTTGCATTTTTTTGTTACCAAGATGCCTGTTTGCCAGGTTTTCATCAAGGTAACTATTTCTCCAGGACTTGAACCATGCACTAGGTGATTCAGGTGTAGAAATTTATGAGATGTATACTATTGATAGGATCATTGAATAGATCCCCTTTAGGTGTTGACAGTTGATAGGCTCCTGATCCATAGAATGATATGACAACAAAATGACCTAGCTAGTTAGGTTCAAATTTCCCTTTCTTTTCTCTTTCCTGTTGATTTCTAGGGTTCTCCTTTAGGACCAAGTCACCAACCTGAAAGATTCTAGGATTTACCTTGTGATTGTAGTTTCTGGACATTCTTTGTTGGTATGCCTTTAAATGATTGACAACTTGTTGATGACATTCATCCAACAATTCCATTTCTTGAAGTCTAGACACCCTATAATCCTCATCTATAATTATACCCTTTAGTGATACACAAAGTGATGGAATCTCAACCTCAATGGGTAGTATGGACTCTAATCCATATACCAAGGCATATGGTGTAGCTTCTATAGGTGTTCTGATGCTAGCTTGGTGTGCCCACAGAGAAGGGTTTAGTTGACTGTGCCAATCACGTCCAACATCATTGACCATTTTCTTTAGAATTTTCAGAATTGTTTTGTTGGAGGCCTCTGCTTGGCCATTTCCTTGAGGATAGTATGGTGTTGAAAAATTATGTTGGATGTGAAACCTTTCAAAAAATTCTTGGACATCTTGATTTTTGAAAGGTCTACCATTGTCCATGACAATGGACTGACGTATGCCATACCAACATATGAGGTAATTCAGTATGAATGAAGAAATCTGCTTCCCAGTGATTATTGTTAAAGGAACTGCCTCTATCCACTTTGTAAAGTATTCCATTGTTGTGATTATGAACTTGTGTCCATTGGATGAAGAAAGATTAATATTTCCTACCAGGTCCAATCCCCATTGACAAAAGGGCCATGATGAAGTAAATGGTCACAATTCTTGTGTTTGTGTGTGGATTAAGTTACCGTGTATCTGGCATTTCTGACACTTCTTAACAAACTAATAAGACTCCTTCTCCATGTTCGGCTAGTAATACCCCAAACGAAGGAGTTTCTTGGCTAGAGTTAGTCCACTTGAATGAGTTCCACAAATACCTTCATGGACCTCACGCAAGGCTGTCTCAAATTTGTTATGTTCTAGACACTAGAGAAGAGTACCATCTAGACCTTGACGGTAAAGTATGTCTACAATTAAAGTATGTCGTGCGATTTGGCGGATGAAGTTGCATTTCTGGTTTTTGGAAAGATCAGGAGGAAGGATATTGTCTTTTAGGTAAGCATAGGTCTTTCCATAAATTGAGGATTCAACATCATCTAAAAGGTATATGGTTTATGATTCTAGATTATCATAGGTAGGACTTGACACTTGTTCTACCATAAACTCATAACGACCACATTTTTCTGGCAACTATAAGAGAGAAGCAATTGTCGCCATAACATCTACAACTTTGTTTTCTGCCCTTGGAATCTGTTCAAACTTGATATCCATAAAGTAATTTTTAAGATCATCAATCAACTTCTTATATGGCATCAAATTCTCATCTTTCATCTGATATTCATCATTTACTTGATAAATGACTAGTTGTGAATCTCCATATACTTGTAGCTTTGTGATATTCCATTCAATTGCTACCTTGATTCCAATGATTAGTTCTTCATACTCAGCTACATTATTGGTACATGGAAACATGAGTCTATAGGATCTTGGGATGGTGTGTCCTTGAGGTGTAAGAAACAAGATTCCCACACCAGACCCTCGTTGTGTGTATGACCCATCAAAATATAGCCTCCATTGTTGTGTTGTCACAGTAAGAATGTCTACATCAAGAAACTCAATTGTCATAGGACGATCATCAGTTAATGGAGCTTTAGCTAACTGATTGGCAATCACTTGACCTTTGATGGATCTCCTATCCACATACTGGATATCAAATTCACTTAACATCATGACCCACTTGGCTAGTCTCCCTGTTAAAGTAACCTTGCTGAGTAGATATTTTAATGGATCAATATTTTCTATGAGCCTTACTGTGTGAGTCAACATGTAATGATGCAACAACTGGGTAGCAAATACCACTGCCAAACAAGCTTTCTTGATGAAGGTGTAATTTATCTCATAGTCATTCAGAGTCCTACTGATATAGTAAACAACCCATTCCTTTTCTTCAGGATCTTCCTATGCTAATAGTGCTCCTAAAGAAATGTCAATTGTTGCAATGTATAGTAAAAATGGTCTCTCTTTTGTAGGTGGCATGAGTATGGGTGGTGAGATCAGATATTATTTTATTTGATTGAAAGTTATTTCACACCCTTGATCCCATTTGAACAAGACATTCTTATGTAGCAAGTGATTGAATGCATGCCTTTTGTCTTCTAATTGGGAGATAAATCTCCCGATTGATTGTAACCTACCTTGTAGAGACCTTAGTTGGCTGATATTCTTTGGTGGCAGCATTTCCATTATAGCCTTGACTTTGGCAGGATCCACTTCGATACCTTTCTCTGAAACTTTGTATCCTAGGAGTTTTATTGATATAACACCGAAGACGCATTTCTTAGGATTTAATCAGACTTTGAACTTCTCCAGCCTTGTAAATATTTTGTCCAGGATCTCTAGATTCCCTTCTTTGGTATATGACTTTTCTAAGATATCATCCACGTAATCCTCCATAAAGGTATGCATCATGTCATGGAAGATGGTGGTCATTGCTCATTGATATGTGGCCCTTGCATTTTTAAACCCAAAGGGCATGACGTTCCAACAAAAAGTTCCCCATGGACATGTGAATGTCATTTTCTCCTAATCATTTGGTGCTATCTTGATTTGATTGTAACCCGATAATCCATCCATTATTGATAACATCGCCTGTCCTGTTGTTAAGTCCACAATGATGCCAATGTTTGGTAAAGGAAAATCATCCTTTGGACATGCCTTATTGAGATATCTGAAGTTAGTACATATTCTAATAATATTGTCCGATTTAGATATAGGGACAATATTAGATATCCACTTAGCATAATTGATAGACCTGATGAATCCTGCATCTAACAACTTTTTCAGCTCAGCCTTTACCATCAAGGCGATATGTGGATGCATTTTCATTAGTTTTTGTTTCATAGGTTTTATCTCAGATGGTAGAGATAAATGATGCATTAGGAGATCTGGATCTAAACTTGGCATATCAGAGTATGAACAAGAAAATTGAATGCTTCTATCCTAAAAGAACTTGACAAATTCTGGATTTTCTTGTTTTGTCATAGATGCTACCAAATGTAAAGTCTTTTTTTTTTCTCCTATGCCAATATTTTATAGACTGTGTAGGCTCCACCAGTACTGATTATATTTCATCATAATGCTATGGAAGGGTGTCAAATCCCCCATCTTTTGGTGCCTCAAAGAGGTTTTCACCATCAGATGCTGCCATTAAATGGTTTTCACCATTAGATTCATTATTCTTGTTTTCAATTTTTCAACTGGAAGATTTGACACCCTCCCGATTGAATGCGCCGTTATGAGATTTATGATTAGAACTCGCATTAGGGTCATCACAACAAATGAAATTAATGATAGCGACATCATTCGTAAAGATGGGTATATTGATAGGTTCAATTCGTTCCCAGTCGATAAGTTCGGGATGTACTAAGGGTAAAAAGTCATCAGTTTGACTAATGTCAACGACAGTGAGGGTTCCAATAGTTATTTTGTTAGGGTTTTCAATAATGATATCAAGGTCTATGATATTAATTTCCTCCAATTCATCTATCCCACTCGATGTCTGTTCGTCCTCACTTGAGTCATCGATATTTTGTGATTCAAATACAAGTGGTCTAGCTGCCGAGCTTTGTCCCTCCTCACGTGTGGGTTCATACTCTTTTATGATGTTTATTTCCATGTCTATGTATGATACATCAGATAACAGGTCCCACTCATATTCATCGGAATCTACTTCAGAACTATCTCTCATATGAAGGATTATTTCAACAACTTTATGAGTCATTTCTTGTTTTGCTTTCTCTAAATAACCCAGTCTTGTTTTGTCCTTTGGCTGAAGTGTGAGAGGTTGAATGGGTTCTATGATGCCTTCCTTTCTTTTTCCAATATGACCTTGTCCTTTATACCCCATTTTCTCTACGATAGCTTTTCCCTTTCCATACTGATTTGTCTTTATGCTGACATTCGTTGATGTTGATGCTTCCTCATCTTTGTATAGCCAGTTGAGGATGGACTTGTCTTTTGATTCATCTTCACGAGTACCTAGTTTTACAAATATTTCATCCAGAATTATTGTAGGTAGTGATGATTGGTGTGTTGTTATCGATGGTTGGCCATATGATTTTAGAGATGGAAGCAACTGTGAAAGACACAGTGATTTACCAATGGAGTATTCTCCCATGCATTTGTCAGTTAATTGGACCTTTTCTTGAAATTGTTGTGATAGAGTATTCAAGTGACCCTCATTGTCTGATAAATTGGAATCAGCAACACTTGTGTCTTTTGATTGGCCCTTTTTCTCAACCCATTTAGATACAAATTTTAGTTCCTTTTCACCGTTTGATGAAGTAGAAGTGTTTGCTTCTCTATTATAGGGCACAAAAGTGTCTTGAGCTATTTTAAGCATGTTACAATATTGAGGATTATTGTAGTTCGTTGATATAGTCACTTCTTGTCCATTAACTGAAAATTTTAAACACTGATGATAAGTTGAAGGCACTACTTTCATTTCATGAATCCATGGACGTCCCAATAGTATATTATAGGTTAGCTCTTTCTCTAGCACTTGGCAAACTATATTCTTCACAATTGATCCTACTTGAATAGGTAACACGATCAATCCCTTGGAGGATCTCTCTTCTTCATCATAGGATTTTATTGTTATTTTCCTTTTGTTATCGATAACATCATTATAATAACCTATTGCATAGATCAATTTTAAAGTGCAAATGTTTAAACCAGCTCCACCATCTATTAGGACACATTTAACACGGTGTTTATGGATTAAAACTTTGATATGTAGTGTTGCATTGTGTGGATGATTAAGTGATACATCATCTTGTTCGGAGAATTATAGACAATGAGGCATGGTTAAATGTCCCACCATAGCTTAAAATTGACAAAAATCTAGATTATTGGGTACTGTGGTGGCCACAAGAGCTTGTTCCAAAACCTCCTTATGAGATGGTGAGATTTTAAGGAGTTCTAATATTGATATATATGCTGGTATTTTCTGCAGTTGATCGACAATTTTGTATTTAATTGAAGGGGGCGTAGAAGTTTTAGATGCAACTCCTTTCAATATGACCTTGGATTTCCCCCTTGTTGTTAGGTTAACTGGTTGGTAGTCTTGCTTTTATCTGATTTTTATGGCATTGATCTGATTGTTGGATGTGTCTATGTTTGGGATTAGATCTAATGGTATGATGTCATTGGTTCCAACGTTATCAACTTGATTTCCAGTGATAACATCATTCTCAACCACAAAAATACAAAATATTGTGCCATCATAAATGTAGTTTACATTTTTACCTTTATCGTTTGTAGAAGAAAATTCTCCCTTTTCATAATTTGGTAAAGTATCCTTAAATGCAGTATAATCATTGTTGGTTTGATGCCCTTCTACAAATACCTTTTTACTATCAATCAAATCTTGGACTAGATGTTTTAACTGCATACAATCATTTGTCATGTGTCCCTTATTTTTGTGAAAGTTACAATAGTCCACATCATTCCACCAAGATGGTTTTACTGCTGGTTCCCAATTTCTTGCTTTAGGTAAAGTGATAAGTCCATTTGCAATAAGTTCTCTCATTTCTGATTCTAGTGTATGTACCAATGGTGTAAATCTTCATCGGTTTGATGATCTTTGATATGATTGCGGTTTAGATTCTCCATTGTTCGGATTGTTGTTTTGATTGACACTTTGGTTGATGTATTGGTCATTATTTTGGTTGGTCTTTGGTGTAGATTCCGCCAAATTAAATACTAGTTTCGCATTTTGTGTGTCATTTGTTGCATCATTGTTTCCAATATTTCTATTTTTTTTCCAAAAATTTGGTTAATCATTGTTTCCATAGTGATTTGATGAATTTGTATTGTTTGACCCTTCATTGAATTTTTTTATCACCCCTCTTTTTAGAAAAGCTTCTTCGATCTTGAGACCATTTTCAATTACTTTCTCAAATGTGGGAGGACATTGTAGTTCAAGCCTATAGCTCATGTCTTTAGTTTATTTTGTTAATGAATAATTCCATCTTTTCTTCTTCAGGTATAGAACATGGATATCTAGCAAACAACCTTCGACATCATTGCAGAAATGAGAGGAATTCTTCCCCTTTCATTTGTTTCATTTTGTAAAGGTTTTTTATTGTTACCTCATGTTGAAATTATAGGAAAATTGTGAGATAAACCTGTTGACTAGTTCTTCAAAAGTTTGAATCCCTGGTTGTAGTTTAGAAAACCATTCCATACATTGACCTCCTAAGCTCCTTGGAAATAACCTCATTAGATAGGTTTCCTCTTGTGCAAATTCTAAACTCATGGTTCTGAATTCCCTCACATGGTCAATTGGATCTATTTTACCATTATACTTGTCATATTTTGGGAATTCACAATGTCTAGGAAATGGTATCATGTCCACACTTGGATCAAAAGGATAAGGAAAAATGTCCTATAATGAGTAACTTTTAGTGTTTCCCTTTTGCATATCTTGAAGTTGTTGTTGCAAGTTTTGCATTTGATGTGTTAGGGAAACCACTTGATCTGTGTTTTGTGTTTCGGTTTCAATTGCTCTAGGTGTCTCTTTTAATCGATCGATATCAAATTCTTTTGGAAGTTTTTCACCTAGTTCAACTAGCATCAAAATGTATTTTTCCATATCTTGTTCTAAGACTTTCTCCATAAATTTATGGAAATTTGGATCTTGTTGTGTTGTTTGGATGTCCTCTTGGGTTATTTCATTGGTGTCATTTTGGTGGAGTCTCCTCCATGGTGTTTTGTGTTTCAATTTCCTTTTCTCTAAGTTTCTTTCTTTATAACCTTGTAAAAACTGGCATACAAGTATTTGTTCTTCTCACTAAGCTTTGATCTTTTTGTTTGGATGAGTGTCAAGGTATTAACTTAAGTCAAATAGAATGATAAATTCTATTGATGAGACTAAGCTAAAAATCTGATTATTTTGTTTTATTTCTTGATTGTGGGATGAAAAAATACTGATAAAGAAACCTAACGTAATAATCGAGAATTTGTGTGATAGTTTAGACACCTTAAGGTTG
>CM021101.1:563356801-563597336 GCA_007115665.2 Sequoiadendron giganteum | reverse complement strand
AAGAGCAGTTCAAAAAAGTTCAACCATGGACTTGTTACAAACAAAAGTAGTTAAAACATCAATTGTGGCCCTATTTAGTGCAGTAGCGGTTGGAAAAAGTACAACTGTGGTAGAAATGTGGAAACAACCGCATGAAAATCCTATAGCTTTCACGTGAAAATTGTCAACAACATTTCAAAAAAAGCGTCATTATTTTGGAACCTGTAACTGCTCAAATAAACTCACAAAAATGTTAAGGTTAAGGACCTACGTCCCATCAGGTGTGCCAAATTTCGTAAGGGGGGAATAAATCATATGGAAAGCAATTCAAATAATGAATCAAAACTAATCTAATTCAAACAAGATTAAGATTCCTAAACCCATTACTCATGAAATGAATAATATAAAACTAATGAATTCAATAAAACAATTGTTAGAAAATGAAGAACAAACAATGAATTCAAGAAATTATAATGCTACCCATCCCATGTTGGAGTTGTGTTTGCATTGGCGTTTGGATGTTGGATTGCTCAATTCAATACAAAGCCTCCATTGTTGATGTTGCAAAATCTTCAAGAACATGCATAGATAATAAACTAGAATGTGATGAAAACTTGTAACATGTTGAAGATATAATTGTGCAACAATTCACTTATGTAAATTCTAGATCATTTGTGAGACAATAGAAGATTATTTTATAGATTTTATGTTTTTATATTAATGATCAAGATTTCATAGTAAAAGATCCTGATCAACAGTTAAGAACCGTTGAGAGGAAATAGATTGAATAGTTAGCTTCTTTGATTGATCCAATTAAGGATGTTAATTGCATAATAAGAGGATTTAGATTGCATAATATGTGGAATCAAGGAAATCAAGTTGAGTAGTTAGTGGGATTGAAGAATAGATGATTTAGGGAATAGATGAATCAGTTAGCCAATCAGAATGAACAATTAGTGGTCATGATTTTCTCAATCACAAAAAGGGGTGAGGATAATTAATTAATATTTAGATTTTGAATGTGCAAGTTATGTTTGACTTTAACAAATAAAGTTGTATTTTTTGTTGACATTTTTGAATGATGTTGAATAATTAATTTAATTATTCCGATTTAGAGAGGGGGAAGTGATAAATTAAACTCTTAAGTGATAATAATTTAATTAATTTAAGAGAATAGGGTTTTTTAACAACATAATTAAATAACTTGTATTAATTTAATTAATCAAGATGAATATAGTTAGATTAGGACTTATTAAATAAATGAAATTTATTTAATTAGTCAAAAATGATGAAATAGTGAATTAATTAAATAATTTAATATTATTCAATTAATAGAGGAAAATAGGGTTTTTGATGTAAATGATGTCAAATGTAATGATATTAACTAATAATAATGTCGATGATGGAAAAATGTCATTCAGGATGTGTGATATGCATTTAGGTCATTTAAAAATGTCTATAGATTTCAATCATAAATTCTAAATTCTAAATGTGTATGATCTATGTTAAAATATTAAGGAAATATTGAAAGGAAAACCTTTGTTCATACCCTATCTCTTTAATTCTTATAGTTAGTCGATGAGGTTTTTGAGTATATTTTCTTATGGAAAAAACTTGAACTTATTCTATTACAATATTGTATTTCATTAAAGGATACTCAATAATTGATTTGAACTTAAAGTTATTCTTGTAAAACCTTTAATAAATCTACCTAATTAATGATTAAAGATGGTTTTATGACTAAGATAGAAAAGTATACTTGAGAGTTTTTAAAAAGTCACAAGCATTGATGTGTAAGTGTGATCCAACTATCCAACTTAAGGATTAGAGGAACATGCTTAGCCTGAACACTCTCTTTCCATAATTATATAGATTGTAACTAGAAAAGAAAATTAAGATAATAGATATAATGATAATATTTAAATGATATCATCCTAGTTGTATTTAATTTAAAATAAAAAGAAATCCATAAAATAATTCTATTGAGTAATCCTCACCAAAGAAAGAATAGCATATGATTAAAATTAAAAATTAAAAATGGTTAAGGAAGACAACAAGGTTTTCTTTTTGGCATATTCAATTTTGTGTATGACACAAAAGAGGAACTTTATTAAATAAGGAAAAAGTACTCGTTTGATTATTTTTTATAAATCTCTCTTAAAAATTGAAACCTTCAAAATCTTGTGTCAAAATTATCATGTCTATACTATACGTGGAATATTTATCCTACAAGAAGTATAAGGATCTTGGTTTGATAAGAAATAATCGAGTCATTGGTAAATCCTTGTTGGATTTAATTCTTTCATTTCATTGGAGCTGCATTCACCATAAAAATGAAGAGTGTAATTGATCTAATCATTTTATCCTTTCTTGATTAAATATTAGTAATGGTAAGAGGCACTTGTTGGTGTAAATAGGTATTTTACCTAACTATTTTCACTAGTGGATCATATTTACATGTTATGTCTACTTAGGTCCTAGGGAAACTTTCTATAAGTCTTAGGTGTCATGTGATCTTATCTTATTGGTCATGGCTTTTAATATTTATGTCCTAAGTAATTTAATAATGTTGATGTAGTTGTCTCACTACACAAGGTTAAGGCACATGTCATGATCTTGTATAATCCTATCTCACAACCTTGTCTATATAAGAAATGAATCATATACATTTACATACTCAATCAATCAATCTTGCATCCTTAATAATAGCAATATATTCTTGCCATTTCTCTCTTGTGGAAGATATTTTATTTTGGAAACCGATCCTAGAGTGTTGGGAGTTCACATTCAACTCTTACATGGTGTCAGAGCTCTAGTGTTACAATTTCCTTCCTAGATTTGAGGGATATATTTTGGATTGAAGATTTTATAGATGTGATTTGAGGTTTCAAGGACCTCATGATTGAATCCAAGGCATTAGAAAAAGTTAGAATTGGATTTCAAGTGGGTGAAGGATACTAGATCCTGTAGGTAGTTGAATTCTTAGAACACTTTGGGCCAAAATTGAACCTTCCATCATGTCCAAAAGGCCTAGAAACTTAAGGATTTCCTATCATATTATCAAATTTGGACACCTTGTGTTGAGGGCATCAGGAAATTTTCCATCTTGTCACCATTTCCATATGGTTATACAGATCTATACTGAATATACTATATAGCATCATCAAAGTCTACATTCAAGTGAGTATTTTCCATACATATCATATTCTTGAGTATATTCTTTGTCTACGTATTGGCGTAATCCTTCTACATTAGGTTGTATGTCATCCCGTGTCATTTGTCGGTTGGCATGAAATTATAGTTAGGTTTTTTACTATTAAAAAAGCTATTTTTAAAACTTACATTTTAAATTTTTTGTTTATCGTTTGATTTTTCCCTTGGTCATGGTTCTTTAAATCATGGTTACCTATATCCATGGGGGGTTAAGAGCCCCGTGCAGTGTAGTCAATGGCCTGTTGCCCCCCCATGTGGTCCACGATCAGTGGTGCATGGGAGCCATCAATCTACCACCACTGTTGGGTGACATTATTTTTAAACCTATCTTCTCATAGACGATCATATGGGTGGCCTGGGGCTTATGGCCCACAAGCCCAAAATTGGCCCCTTAATACCCTAATTGGTCATTTTTTCAAATGGCCATAAATTTTTTGCCATGGTATCAACATTTTGAAAGGAAGATATCATTGGAAAGCTAGCTCTATGTAATTTTTAGTGGTGAAGGTTGTTTTTCTATTTTTCTCTATTTGGTGCTAGTATTTTATGTTTGAATTCAGATTTATATGTATTCGGTCTTGAGGTCATAATTTTTTGCGACAATTTTTGGTTTTCATGATTCTTGTAGCATTGGAAAGGTATTGAAGAACTATACCATGCCATCCATGTACTTTTCCTATAGTGCCTCTTCGCTTGGGTCTTTGGGTCGACTGGGTAAGAGTCTAATTGTGTAGGTGTTTATTCATTTTTGTTTGATTGATCAATTTTGATAGTATTATTAGTGTTGTTTTATTTTGAGTTATTATTCTCATGGTTTTAGTAATGTTTATTAAAGGTTTTGAATATGGCTATGTTGATGTCATTAAATAATTCCTTTAAATTAAATGTTATTCTTTGATGTGGTTAGTTAAGTAATTAAATTACATTGTTAGTAAATGGCATTAATTCTCTTAGAAAATAAATGTGCTAGTTAGTGTTAATTATTTTATACATTGATAGTTTTATTAATATTGTAAAGTTTAAATTATCATGAGAAGACCATTTAACTCAAATAAATATAAATTAATAAAAAAAAATATTGATTATTTAAATTAAGTCATTGAAATTATTATTACGATGACTAATTTTTAGCATCGAGTAGTTAATTTAACATTAAATTTTAAATTTAAATGTTGCTTGAGTTATAATATTTATTTGTCTAAAAAGTTAATTATAATTTTAACAAGGAAATTGTATTATTTAAATTTTGGAAGAAATAGTTAGTAAGGAAATTTGGAAGAAATTCCTATTCGAAAATTAGCAAAAATTGAAATTGAAGGCAAGTGGCTATTTTCCATGTGCAGTGAAATTCAGAAATTTTTGGTAACGTTCTGATTTTTGCCTTCTTGAGATTTTATATCCAATCTGGTGTTTTTCAGAAAAAAAGGGAAGAGAAGAAAAGCAATTTTTGTTCTGCAATTTGTAATTTTGTAGTTTTCTCTAGAAATTGTAATTCTCTGTATTCTCTCTTTCAAAATAGTTAAAGGAATTTAGATTCGTATTTTGTCCTAGATATTGGTTTCTTTGAAGCTACAGATTTCAGATTTTGGTGAAGAACATAGCTGGCTGGATACGCATGATGCAACATTTTGTCTCCAAATTAAATTCAAGCGAAGGACTCTAGGTAGCACTGTAAACTTGAATATCTCTGTAAAATTTTCCTATTGAAAAGAAAACATTGGAAATTTTGAAATTTCATTATGTATCTCTGTGAAGCTTTTGAATTGTTATTCTTGTGAAATCTTTGCTGTGTAAATATCATCTCCAGTCTTTGGATTTCGCTTTCCCCTTCATTTTCTATCCAGTATCGTTATTTAATATTTTTGATGTGTGAGCTTGGCTAGCAAATCATTTGGAAGTATATTTTAATTCTGGTGTATGTGTCTCTGTTTTCAATCCATTCGTTTATAGATTTATTTCCATTGTTATTTCTCAGTCATTTTCTCTGTAATTTTTTTTAAATTTTTCCAGAGATCTTCTTTCTATCTCGGCTATATTTCATATTCACGCTATTGTATTCCACCAATGTAGTTTTTGGTTTTTTGAGTAATATCATGTGTTGGGATATGTTTTTTCTCTATTTATTATGCGTCTTTTATATAGATATATACATATATCCGCATATATATATTTATATATGTCTTTTCTTATATAGGTGGTCTGCGAATTTTTGTTGACAGATTGAAATTGTTACTTGGGGGCTTTTATTTTTTTGTTATGGTGGCTGGTGTGATGACACCATAGGCATACCACCCTCCACCCTCTATACTCCCAGTGTGGCTGCGTATTCTCTTTGAATGGCTACGGAATAACCATTCAAAGAGGTTGCATCCCTTGTTATAGTGTTAACTGTGGGTTCTAAATAGCATACAATATATATATATACACATAAGGTTCTGCATTATTTTTATATTCTTTGTTCTTTAATAAGAACACATTGATTAATGTAATGAATTTTAAATTCAGTTTTAATGGTTATAATATATATATATATATATATATATATATATATATATATATATATATATATATATATATATATATATATATATTTATATACATCAATATTGTATGGATAGATATTTATTTAATTATGTTCTTTTGGTATGCTGTAATTGCATCAGTAGAAATTGTAATTTAATATTCCTTTTATGGAAGGCATATATACATATATGTATATATATATACGTCTATATATATTTTGATATGAATCTATTGTTGAAATGTAAATGTAATTTTCAATTATCAAATTAAAGAACAAAATTATCTTGATTAAACTCAGATTTAAGAATTATTTTTATTAAACTTGTATTTAGAAATGAATTTGTAAATTAGATTTAATGATCATGGAAAAAAATCAGATTTAGAGAATATTTTGTTTTGGAAAAAGAAATAAATGGGAAAATAAATATCTGTGTTTAAGTAGTTTCTAAAATAGTTAGAAATTATTTATAATTACTTTAATATTTTAAGTTAAATTACTTTATTTCCAACATGAATATTATAAGTTGGAATGGATTTTATTTATAGTTGTTTATTTATATTAAATGATTTTAGGATGATGGATTTGTTATTCGTTGCGCAATATGTTTGTTTTTGTCTAGTTCATATTGTTTTGAAACATGGTTTTAATTGGATTAATGTATCATTAAAAGAGTTTTCTTTTTATTGTAAAAATAAATTGTTGATTTATTTGTGAAGAGCTATTTATAGTACGTCTAGGAACTTTGATTTAATTTATTTCTAGATTTCGGGGAAAATGTGTTATTTTGGTTCCTGGGTAGATATTTACTTACCTCCAGAGGCTAGGGGAAGTTGTGTGTTTGCACATTGTTGCTGCACTCTTATATCTATTATTTTTTACCTTGAGGATGTGTGTATGGGTGGTACCTCCTACCTTTATGAGTTTTTATACTTCATGTAGTCATGAGATGGTCATGCCTCGTGTGTATTGTTTTTAAAATAATGTCCTTTATGTTTTGAGTATTGAGGTACACTCGTTACTTGAATTTTATTTTGGGTAGCTATAGGGGAGAGTGGATCTTTATGGGGGCCAGTGTACAAGTGGTCGTTAATGAAATATTTCCCTTAAATAAGTGATAACCTAATTAATGTATCTAGTGGGTTGGGTTAGTTAAACACATAACAAGACTAAAACATGCACCTCACCCCTGTTGTTAGGGCTCTCAAAGGTTAACGGGTGGGAAGACCTGGTTGGTAAGGTCACTTCCTTGTCTCTGTGAAAGGTAAGTGGCTCCACATGAGTCACCCTATGGGGCGACACCTTGAGATAGGATGCCTAGTTAACCATAGATCGAGGTGGTTCCTAGTATTAGGTAGCCTAGTTAATCCACATAGACGGATGCGGTTCCTAATATTAGGTAGCCTGGTTAATCCATGTAAGGCCATGTGATGACACTCTCCCATTGTGCCCGTTGTTTTCCCTTGTTCTTGTTGCCTCTGGAGTATTATTGTCATTGTTGTTGTTTATGTTTTATGAGTTTTGTGTTGGGTGTTGTTAGTCTTCTATATTTTGACCTTGTTGGATGAGGGTCCTCTTGTTATCTCCTAGCACAGGGGGTGTTCCTTTGGGTTCACATGGTCGGGTGGAATGTGCTACGCACCCATTGGGTTCCCCACTGATGATGATGATGTTGCGGAGATGTACCTATTGCAGTGATCTCAGAGCTTCACTCAGAGGAATTTTGTACCTTATTATGTATTCAATTCTTCATTATTGTATTCTTTTGGATTATGATGTACACTTCCCAATATTATAAGGGAAGCCACTTTGTAATGTAATATTGGCATCTTATGTGTTGTATCTATGGAAATATGTTCCACGAATGTAATTATGAACTTGGAAATTGTAATGTAATAATATGTTATTCATGCTTTCATTTATCTAGTTTGGTTTCGTTTAACGTTGTAATTGGTTTGGGTTTGTTTCGAGTAGTGCACCATGTTACCCCATGGGTCTAGGTTGTTGTTATATGATATATTTATGTTGTTTAATTATTTAATTATGTTAGGTGTAATTTTTGTTACTAAAAAAAAATTGTTTTGTTATTGTTAGTAGTTGTGTCCTATGGGGTTTGTGTGGCGGGGCGTTACACCATGGTATCAGAGCCTAGGTTCATACATTGGGCACTCTGGATATGTGTGAGCCCATTATGTTGACCTGGGTGTTGTACTCTTGAGTTATGTTTTTCCTTCTGAGTGTTTCTCGCTTGTCTTCCAAGAGTTGTCTTTAGGCATTATTGGTCCAATGGTGCAAAAACCAGCGGAAAGGATAGGACCCTCGGTGTGGTGCACAATGCATCGATATCCTTCCTACTGGGAAATGCATTATCGAAATTGGTGTAGTGTGTGAATGTATGTTAAGTTAGGATTAGGTGAGATTTAAATTTTTTTTTGAGTCTAATGTTTACCCCTGTTGTGTGTAGGGATGGGTAGGTCAAAGTCTAAAAAGAAGAAAGGAAAGGTAGGAAAGGCTACCAAAAAAGGGGTGGTTATCAAAGAGAATCCTACACCCGTAGCCCCACCTTGCATCCATGATGATGAGACCTTGGCTCAGGCCCTCGCTTAGCTCAAGGTAGAAAAAGGGAAAAAGGTAGAAGAGCCAAAGCACACAACTAAAGGGAAGAAGCCATCCGCGATCCAAGATTGGCCAGTTGGGTGCAGACCTAACGCTCTCCTATTATCCAAGGAAGAGAAGGAGAGCCTTCGCACTCAACATTCCACTTCCATGAAAGTAGTAGTGGACTTAGTTGAGAACCCGAAGGAGTGTCCTCTTTTGGGTAGTGCATAGCTCGATAGTTGTATGAGGGATGTAGAACCTTCTTTGTTGCTTAGCTGGATTGCTACTTTTTATGTTCTAATTATCTATCTTGAGACTCTATGATGGTTGTTTCACCATGCTGGTTTGGGTTGGTTGACAATTTAGTTTACTCAGATGATTATGACACTATTTACTATTTTTTTTTTTTTTGTTGTTGTATGGAGTTATTTGTGTTTGGAACAATTTGATTAGGTGTCATCATATGAATTTTGTATTGTTCCTGTTCTGCAAATGATTAGTTATTGCCTTATGAAATTGTGATATAGTTGCATTTACTTGATGTTATGGGTTTGAGATGAAATTTCATTTGATTTTGATGATCACGTCATTATGGATTGATGTTTATGTTACGTTGAATCTATGGAGTTAGTGGTGTGTTTAGATAATCTTGATTATGCGTATCATGTGGCTTACGTTCATGCTTGTTATGCTGATGATTAGTTAATGCTTTATGATGTTGCTTATAATGTGATCATTATTATTTGATGTTTTGGCTATTGTATGAGGTCTTGGTGAGGGGAATAGGGTAGCATCACTCGTTCGTGAGCACCCTGCTACACTGTGACTTCCTCTCATGGTGTGATTGTTCAATTGATATATACATGTATATTTTGTTCGACACCTTGTTTTATGTAGGTTGCAGGTATCGGGTACCGACTGCTCCTGCACTATCAGGTTTGAGCATACCCCAAGAACCCAATGAATATTATGTGGAAATCGGTGATGAAAAAAGGACCCCAACCCATGTTTGATAACCTCGTTTGTTGGTTGTTTATATTTTCATGATGTCTTGTTTAGTATCTTCTATTTTTTAGTGTGACTTGTGGTGATGTTGTTCGCAACAGTGTATGTTTACCTGACCCTGTGACTTCTAGGAGTAAGTCGAGACTAGGGGGAGGATGTAGTGCCTCTTTGCTTAGGTCTTTGGGTCGACTAGGTAAGAGTTTAATTGCATAGGTGTTTATTTGTTTTTGTTTGATTGATCAATTTTGATAGTATTATTAGTGTTATTTTTATTTGAGCTATTATTCCCATGGTTTTAGTAATGTTTATTAAAGGTTTTGAATATGGCTATGTTGATGTCGTTAAATAATTGCTTTAAATTAAATGTTATTCTTCGACGTGGTTAGTTAAGTAATTAAATTACATTGTTAGTAAATGACATTAGTTCTCTTAGAAAATAAATGTGCTAGTTAGTGTTAATTATTTTATACATTGATAGTTTTATTAATATTGCAAAATTTAAATTATCATGAGAAGACCATTTAATTTAAATAAATATAAATTAATAAAAAAAATTATTGATTATTTAAATTAACTCATTGAAATTATTATTACGATGACTAATTTCTAGCATCGAGTAGTTAATTTAACATTAAATTTTAAATTTAAATGTTGTTTGAGTTATAATGTTTATTTATTTATTTTAATAATATTTATTTGTCTGAAAAGTTAATTATAATTTTAACAAGGAAATTGTATTATTTAAATTTTGGAAGAATTAGTTAGTAAGGAAATTTGGAAGAAATGCTTATTCGAAAATTAGCAAAAATTGAAATTGAAGGCAAGTGGCTATTTTCCATGTGCAGTGAAATTCATAAATTTTTGGTAACGTTTTGATTTTTTCCTTCTTGGGATTTTATATCCAAATTGGTGTTTTTTGAAAAAAAGGGAAGAGAAGAAAAGCAATTTTTCTTCTGCAATTTGTAATTTTGGAGTTTTGTCTAGAATTTAGATTTGTAGTTTGTCCTGGATATTGGTTCCTTCGAAGCTATGAATTTCATATTTTGGTGAAGAACGTAGCTGGCTGGATATGCACGACACAACATTTTGTCTTTAAATTAAATTCAAGCAAAGGACTCTAGGTAGCACTATAAACTTGAATATTTCTATAAAAATTTCCTATTGAAAATAAAAGATTGGAAATTTTGAAATTTCATTATGCATCTCTGTGAAGCTTTTGAATTGCCATTCTTGTGAAATCTTTGTTGTGTAAATATCATCTTTAGTCTTTGGATTTCGTTTTCCCCTTCGTTTTCTGTCTAGTATCGTTATTTAATATTTTTGATGTGTGAGCTTAGCTGGCAAATCATCTGGAAGTATATTTTAATTCTGGTATATGTGTCTCTATTTTCAATCCAGTCGTTTATGGATTTATTTCCAGCCATTTCCATTGTTATTTCTCAGTCATTTTCTCTATAATTTTTTTTAATAAATTTTCCAGAGATCTTTTTATCTCGGTTGTATTTTGTATTCAGGCTATTGTATTCTGCCAATCTGGTTTTTGGTTTTATGAGTAACATCATACGTTGGCCTATGTTGTTTCTTTGTTTCTTATGCATCTTTTATATAGTTATATACATATCTCTGCATATATATATATGTCTTTGCTTATATGGGTGTGTAAGTGTGAAATAAGTAAATAAATAAAATAACTAAACACTTCTTAATAAGACATTATATCAAGAGAATTAATAAGATATTAATCTAATTAAAACACTAAAAATCCTAAAAGAGTCATATTGCTCTCTATCTCCAAAGATTTATTAAATCACAGGGCTCTTAGATTTTGTAAGCATTGTGACTATTAAAATGCCAATCTAGAGAATGAGATGCTGCTATAAATGCAAGAATCTAATCCTATATGATGATGATTTAATGATATGGATGCTACTGTAACTAGATTGACTTGAAGCTGATAAAAGAAACTACTGTAAACTAAGATGCAGCTAAATGAAAATCCTTGATTATGATTGCTACTCTAAAATGATTTTCTATTGTTATTGCTCAAATGCTATTTCTGTTGAGTAAGATTGCACAAAGTTTGGGGATCCTTTTCCTGTAGAATAGGGTTGTATTTATAGATTCCCGACAATAGATTTGTGAAGGGGCAACAAAGCAGAGGTCTGGAATCCATCTTGAAGATTCAATGGTGAAGGATGAAGGAGCCAGAGAAGATTATGGAGATTGTTCCTCCCCACAAAAACACTTGACCAGATGATAGGAAAAATTCATGGAAGAAGATGAAGGAGTTGCCTTTAAATTTGTCTCAAATTTGTCTCCAAATTTTCCCGTGAAGGTTGAGATAAATTAATTAGACATATCATATCTAATTTGGTAGGTAGATATGATTAGCTGTAGAATTGAATATTTAGATTTAATTGAATATTGGGATTTATTCAATTTAGGAAAGAGGATATTTAATTTAATAAAACAAACTTTAGAAGTCTATTTTTATTAAATAAATATAGAAGAAATATGATAGTTGATAGAAGAATTATAAATAATGATAATTAAATAAAAACAAAGTATTAAATTTGTTTATTTAATTAAGAAGAAATAAAATAATAAAGATATGAAGAATTAAAAGTGAACTATATAAATAAATATTTCTATTTATTTAATAGTAGAAGAATAAAAGGTTAATTAATCAAATAAATCGTATTTAATTAATTAGATTATCCATACCATTTTTAGGTGTATACATTTTGCCCCTCTTTGAAGTGATGTGTGTACACATTGCTTCAAAGAAATTTTTGTTGTTGCTACTAGTATCGACGAAATTTTTTCAGATATGCCCCACTTGTTGATTTTGCTGTGATGATGGATATATGCCCCCTCAAGAGATTAATTAATGAATTTTTTATTTTTTTAGTTTTTCATTTTTAAAATTTTTTGTATGATTTTTTGCTGATTTGGTCATGAAATAATTTATCTCCTGACAAAAAATGGTGAAAATGCCCATGTGATGAAGTTGAATTAATCCTCCAGTAAATAAATTAAATAAATCCCATTAAAATCCCTCTTAATCACTCTTTAAAAAGCTAAAAAGGGATTATTTAGAATTCATTTGTGCAATTGAGTTTTGAAAATTTGAGAGAGAGAGTTTGAGAAATTTGGAGCAAAATGCCAATTCCTTACCACACTCACCATTTCGAGCGTGTACGTCGACAAAACCACTTGGCTGCCTATGGACCTTCAGTAAGTACCCATGAACATCCTTGTTTTTTGTGTATTTTGAAATTCGTCCTTGTTTTTTGGCTTTTAAATTTTCAAATTCTTTTAGTGCATTAGAGGCCCAAAGTGGCACATAGACATGTTATTTTAGTGCTTCAAGTAGAATCTCACATAGTTTAGGTTATTTTAGCGCATCAATAGGTTAAATTAGCACACGGAATGATTTAGTGCCTGGATAAGATAATTTAGCGCGTCTGTAGGATAAAGTAGTGCATAGAATGATTTAGCATCTAGGTCAGATTTTGTATCGCGTTTGTAGGATAAAATGGCGCATGGATTGTTATGGCGCATTGACCACCTGTTTTGGCATGTTGGTCAAATGAAATAGCACATTGAATATTGTGGCGCATCCAAACACTATTTTAGCGCATCCAAGTCAGAATGATGTAATTTGTCAATTTTGATTGTGTCAGCTGTTGGTTGATATGATTGATGATCTCAGTAGAGTAGATGATGTTTAACCTCATGATTAGTGAGGTTTGATAATTCATTGACAATAATTAACCTCATGATAGGCAAGGAATAATTATAGTTTGATTGATATACCTCAAGATAGGCGAGGTTGATTGATGATTGCTCACAAGATTTGACCAGAGTCTCACTAGAGCTATTTAGATTTGATAGACTGATTGATGTTTGATGATTTGACAAAAGATTCATGACTTTCAATTTTTTTGTGATGATAGGAGGCATTGACGAACCTCCAGGTTCATGAGCGGTTTCCTTAGACTTTCGATTTGATACCTCAACTAGTGCAGCTTGAGATAGCTATGATTACACATTGTGGTTTGGCATCTCTCCTATATATGCCCCAAATTAGGATTAAACAAGGTCTCCTGACCGCCCTAGCAAAGAAATAGCATAGCGAGCATAATACCTTTCACCTTCCTACTGGCGAGATGACCATCACTCTTGAGGATGCATGGAGGATTCTGAGGATTATTGTCATCGGTTACCTAGTTCTATATGATTCTACAGAGAAGGGTGGGACTAATGCTCTCCATAGAGTTTTTCACGATGATCGTATTTGTGGGTATGAGATTCCATGGCATGAGATGGTGGATGCCTACGCCACTCTACCTTTATTACTTGTTGGTTTCATTGGAAGGCTCCTCTATCTTGATCATAGGTCAAAGGGACTTTCTGTTGGTTGGGGTCATTATTTGGAGAGTATGATTATACATGGTACCAGATACGTGTGGGGCATGTGTATTCTTGCCCATCTTTATCATGATTTGCATTCAATTGTCTACCTCTGAGGTCGCATTTTTTTGGCAAGTGTTACATTATTATAGGTGAGGGCATGGGAACACATAGCTATTGCATGTCCAGTGATGGTGAGACATAGACTAGCCATGAGGTCATATGTGCATATTTACGCAGGTTGCCTTACTCAGCCTAGACTAGGTAAGCTAGAGCATTGGAGGAGAGTATTGGATGATGTTGAGGATATCACTTGGAGGCCTTATCTTGATTGCGAGCAGTGGGATGATGATGTGATTCAGTTGTTGTATCTCTCTCAGTAATTGCTACTTATTGGCCAGACTCATTAGGTGTTGGAGAGATTTCTATTCAGGAGAGTGCTCAGGGAGTATGGTATCGTGCAGGGCATGCCCCAGGGTGTTGCACATTATGGTTGATGATAGATAGATGTTGTATATTGGGGACCCTGTCTCTCTTACGATGTTTCCCATATAGGAGTACCAGGATCTTCAACCTTTATTTTGGGATATTCATCCAAATACTACTGAGGCACCTATTACAACAAACTATGTAGAGTATCTAGCCCTTCACCCCTTTCCATGGATTACTGTTCCAGATGAGCAAATGCCCTTACCTATAAAGGAGGAGGATATTGATGATGAGGAGGGATATGGTGATGGTGGTGATGATGATAAAGGTGGTGATGATGGAGGAGGTGGTGGTGATGGAGAAGGCGGTGATGGAGATGATGACAGTGAGGATGGAGATGATGATAGTGGTGGAGATGATGATAGTGGTGGATATGATGGTGGGGAGTCAAGTGGTGATGTAGATGTGTGAGAGCTTATGGTGCCTCATAAGATGTGATCACTGGTAGCTCCCTCTGAGCAGTGTGTGTGTATTGGTGTACCATCTCAACATCAACATACT
Organism: Sequoiadendron giganteum; assembly: GCA_007115665.2. Lineage (NCBI taxonomy): Eukaryota > Viridiplantae > Streptophyta > Pinopsida > Cupressales > Cupressaceae > Sequoiadendron > Sequoiadendron giganteum. Next base: position 563,582,614 of record CM021101.1, on the reverse strand, counting down.
CAGATTGTGAGTCTACAAGTGTAGGTATAGACTTTATAGGGGAAGTTGGTACATGCATAGGTTTTATTAGTTTAGACTCGTACTTAGATGTAGGCCCAGGCTTGAGTTCATGTATAGGCTCTTACGTAGGTACAAGGATAGTTGGCAGTTGCACAGGCATAGATTGCCACTTTGATAGCAGAGCAAGATGCAACCTGATAGGTTACCGAGCAGGCACAAACTACCACCGAGAGACTACAGAGATTAGTAGATGGTACCACTATGGGTGATTACATGCAAGAGGTTATCTGTGTTGGTAGAGAGGCATAATTTTATAGAGGCTGTTACCATGATGCAGTTCCCTCTGAGTGAAGAGTTAGTTATGCAAAGTCTTGATCCGATAGGACTCATTCTAAGACTGTTAGCACAGGTGCGACTCAGCCTCCATAGAGAGATCTAAGAGATCCTGGTACATCTGGTGGTAGAGGGGCTAGTCCAGATATGCCTGAACCTTCAGGAGGTAGCACCACATAGCTACATGTTGTGATTTATTGATTTTTGAGACATTATGTATACCCCATATTTTGATTCACATCCATTTTTGATGTTGTATATCCTTTATGTTTCAGACATCATTGTATACTTGACATTATGATTTTTGAGATCTATATGATATGCGGTGGATTGATCGATCTCTATGTACTCTATATGGTTTTATGATGGATGCATTTAATTTCCCTTTTCTATATGTTAAGTGATGATCTACATGATATGTGATGGATGAATTTAATAATAATGTGATGTGATATGGTTTATGATGCTCTATTTATGATGATGTATGGATGCATGATGTATGTTGTATGTAGCTATTTACATGGATCGATAGATGTATGATGATTTGTATATCTAAATTACATGATAATGTAACCATATGTATGATTATGAATGTGATATTTCAATGATAGATGAATAATGTAGATATATGATATGATAAATGGATGAATGAAAGTGCAACTAATATAGAGATTTGTTTTTGGTAATTTTTCTCATGCAAATTTATGATATGATGATTTAAAAAAATGTGAGATGATGCAAAATATACAATATAATGTGTGAATGATGAAATGCTATAATAATGTTCTCTAATGTATGTAATGGAAATGATTATACAACCATATGATAATGATGATGTTTTTGTTAATGTCAAGTATACTCAATCTCTTTTAATAAGAAAAGTTAACATCATTTATGAATTGGTTATCCGTCTTTGGAAAAAAATTCTTTACAAATGCATAACTATTATGGATGCAACCTAATGTAATCATGCAAAAATTATCACCTTAATAGCCTTTATCATGCTTTTTGATCATCATTGAGCCTTCAAAATGTTGAAAGTGAGTACAAGCATCGATGGTATGAGTTAGACCATGATGACTTGAGTACTACTTTCATGATTTTTGATATTGCAACTGAACACAAGCATCTAGGTATTATTAAACCTAGATGACCTAAGAATTTCTTGCGTAAACATTTAAGAATTGAATCATTATACTATGTAAATTCAGAATGTCATCAGTGATACCTTGTAGAGCACGTTTCATGACAATTTACACAATAAATAATCAATTCATAAACATCAGACAAATAAAATACCATTCTCCTTCCTAGCTTCTCTAGTTCAATATATCATCGAGCTGCTCCAAAGAAATGATAACAATAATCAAAGTACAACATGTTGAAAATTCAAGCATATAGTGATAAAATCATAATTCAAAAGAAATATCACCCCCCTAAAGTTTGTCTCAATTTGATTTTGATTTCTGTTGTTTGATATGGATGGTTGATTCTTGAAATGTTTTGATGTTCGATGTATGTTAACGTTTCGTTCCACTGTGATCATTATGGTTGTCATGTTTTTCATATGGTTGTTTGCCTATTTGTTTAAGTTCATTTTTATTGTGCCCAATGAGTTCAGGATTTTTCCCCCAAGTTAGGGTGAGACATGACCATGTTTGTAATGATACGATATTAAATGGAAATGATGGTGAAAGTGAATAGCCCTGACATGCCTCTAATAGATGGAACCATTGGTTTAAATCACAAGTAGTTTTTGTTTCCAAGTTTTCACTACATGTTTTTATTGCACTTTTTCAGACTTTATGATTTATTTTTTTGTATTTTCATTTTGTATTTTGCATTTTTTTGTTACCAAGATGCCTGTTTGCCAGGTTTTCATCAAGGTAACTATTTCTCCAGGACTTGAACCATGCACTAGGTGATTCAGGTGTAGAAATTTATGAGATGTATACTATTGATAGGATCATTGAATAGATCCCCTTTAGGTGTTGACAGTTGATAGGCTCCTGATCCATAGAATGATATGACAACAAAATGACCTAGCTAGTTAGGTTCAAATTTCCCTTTCTTTTCTCTTTCCTGTTGATTTCTAGGGTTCTCCTTTAGGACCAAGTCACCAACCTGAAAGATTCTAGGATTTACCTTGTGATTGTAGTTTCTGGACATTCTTTGTTGGTATGCCTTTAAATGATTGACAACTTGTTGATGACATTCATCCAACAATTCCATTTCTTGAAGTCTAGACACCCTATAATCCTCATCTATAATTATACCCTTTAGTGATACACAAAGTGATGGAATCTCAACCTCAATGGGTAGTATGGACTCTAATCCATATACCAAGGCATATGGTGTAGCTTCTATAGGTGTTCTGATGCTAGCTTGGTGTGCCCACAGAGAAGGGTTTAGTTGACTGTGCCAATCACGTCCAACATCATTGACCATTTTCTTTAGAATTTTCAGAATTGTTTTGTTGGAGGCCTCTGCTTGGCCATTTCCTTGAGGATAGTATGGTGTTGAAAAATTATGTTGGATGTGAAACCTTTCAAAAAATTCTTGGACATCTTGATTTTTGAAAGGTCTACCATTGTCCATGACAATGGACTGACGTATGCCATACCAACATATGAGGTAATTCAGTATGAATGAAGAAATCTGCTTCCCAGTGATTATTGTTAAAGGAACTGCCTCTATCCACTTTGTAAAGTATTCCATTGTTGTGATTATGAACTTGTGTCCATTGGATGAAGAAAGATTAATATTTCCTACCAGGTCCAATCCCCATTGACAAAAGGGCCATGATGAAGTAAATGGTCACAATTCTTGTGTTTGTGTGTGGATTAAGTTACCGTGTATCTGGCATTTCTGACACTTCTTAACAAACTAATAAGACTCCTTCTCCATGTTCGGCTAGTAATACCCCAAACGAAGGAGTTTCTTGGCTAGAGTTAGTCCACTTGAATGAGTTCCACAAATACCTTCATGGACCTCACGCAAGGCTGTCTCAAATTTGTTATGTTCTAGACACTAGAGAAGAGTACCATCTAGACCTTGACGGTAAAGTATGTCTACAATTAAAGTATGTCGTGCGATTTGGCGGATGAAGTTGCATTTCTGGTTTTTGGAAAGATCAGGAGGAAGGATATTGTCTTTTAGGTAAGCATAGGTCTTTCCATAAATTGAGGATTCAACATCATCTAAAAGGTATATGGTTTATGATTCTAGATTATCATAGGTAGGACTTGACACTTGTTCTACCATAAACTCATAACGACCACATTTTTCTGGCAACTATAAGAGAGAAGCAATTGTCGCCATAACATCTACAACTTTGTTTTCTGCCCTTGGAATCTGTTCAAACTTGATATCCATAAAGTAATTTTTAAGATCATCAATCAACTTCTTATATGGCATCAAATTCTCATCTTTCATCTGATATTCATCATTTACTTGATAAATGACTAGTTGTGAATCTCCATATACTTGTAGCTTTGTGATATTCCATTCAATTGCTACCTTGATTCCAATGATTAGTTCTTCATACTCAGCTACATTATTGGTACATGGAAACATGAGTCTATAGGATCTTGGGATGGTGTGTCCTTGAGGTGTAAGAAACAAGATTCCCACACCAGACCCTCGTTGTGTGTATGACCCATCAAAATATAGCCTCCATTGTTGTGTTGTCACAGTAAGAATGTCTACATCAAGAAACTCAATTGTCATAGGACGATCATCAGTTAATGGAGCTTTAGCTAACTGATTGGCAATCACTTGACCTTTGATGGATCTCCTATCCACATACTGGATATCAAATTCACTTAACATCATGACCCACTTGGCTAGTCTCCCTGTTAAAGTAACCTTGCTGAGTAGATATTTTAATGGATCAATATTTTCTATGAGCCTTACTGTGTGAGTCAACATGTAATGATGCAACAACTGGGTAGCAAATACCACTGCCAAACAAGCTTTCTTGATGAAGGTGTAATTTATCTCATAGTCATTCAGAGTCCTACTGATATAGTAAACAACCCATTCCTTTTCTTCAGGATCTTCCTATGCTAATAGTGCTCCTAAAGAAATGTCAATTGTTGCAATGTATAGTAAAAATGGTCTCTCTTTTGTAGGTGGCATGAGTATGGGTGGTGAGATCAGATATTATTTTATTTGATTGAAAGTTATTTCACACCCTTGATCCCATTTGAACAAGACATTCTTATGTAGCAAGTGATTGAATGCATGCCTTTTGTCTTCTAATTGGGAGATAAATCTCCCGATTGATTGTAACCTACCTTGTAGAGACCTTAGTTGGCTGATATTCTTTGGTGGCAGCATTTCCATTATAGCCTTGACTTTGGCAGGATCCACTTCGATACCTTTCTCTGAAACTTTGTATCCTAGGAGTTTTATTGATATAACACCGAAGACGCATTTCTTAGGATTTAATCAGACTTTGAACTTCTCCAGCCTTGTAAATATTTTGTCCAGGATCTCTAGATTCCCTTCTTTGGTATATGACTTTTCTAAGATATCATCCACGTAATCCTCCATAAAGGTATGCATCATGTCATGGAAGATGGTGGTCATTGCTCATTGATATGTGGCCCTTGCATTTTTAAACCCAAAGGGCATGACGTTCCAACAAAAAGTTCCCCATGGACATGTGAATGTCATTTTCTCCTAATCATTTGGTGCTATCTTGATTTGATTGTAACCCGATAATCCATCCATTATTGATAACATCGCCTGTCCTGTTGTTAAGTCCACAATGATGCCAATGTTTGGTAAAGGAAAATCATCCTTTGGACATGCCTTATTGAGATATCTGAAGTTAGTACATATTCTAATAATATTGTCCGATTTAGATATAGGGACAATATTAGATATCCACTTAGCATAATTGATAGACCTGATGAATCCTGCATCTAACAACTTTTTCAGCTCAGCCTTTACCATCAAGGCGATATGTGGATGCATTTTCATTAGTTTTTGTTTCATAGGTTTTATCTCAGATGGTAGAGATAAATGATGCATTAGGAGATCTGGATCTAAACTTGGCATATCAGAGTATGAACAAGAAAATTGAATGCTTCTATCCTAAAAGAACTTGACAAATTCTGGATTTTCTTGTTTTGTCATAGATGCTACCAAATGTAAAGTCTTTTTTTTTTCTCCTATGCCAATATTTTATAGACTGTGTAGGCTCCACCAGTACTGATTATATTTCATCATAATGCTATGGAAGGGTGTCAAATCCCCCATCTTTTGGTGCCTCAAAGAGGTTTTCACCATCAGATGCTGCCATTAAATGGTTTTCACCATTAGATTCATTATTCTTGTTTTCAATTTTTCAACTGGAAGATTTGACACCCTCCCGATTGAATGCGCCGTTATGAGATTTATGATTAGAACTCGCATTAGGGTCATCACAACAAATGAAATTAATGATAGCGACATCATTCGTAAAGATGGGTATATTGATAGGTTCAATTCGTTCCCAGTCGATAAGTTCGGGATGTACTAAGGGTAAAAAGTCATCAGTTTGACTAATGTCAACGACAGTGAGGGTTCCAATAGTTATTTTGTTAGGGTTTTCAATAATGATATCAAGGTCTATGATATTAATTTCCTCCAATTCATCTATCCCACTCGATGTCTGTTCGTCCTCACTTGAGTCATCGATATTTTGTGATTCAAATACAAGTGGTCTAGCTGCCGAGCTTTGTCCCTCCTCACGTGTGGGTTCATACTCTTTTATGATGTTTATTTCCATGTCTATGTATGATACATCAGATAACAGGTCCCACTCATATTCATCGGAATCTACTTCAGAACTATCTCTCATATGAAGGATTATTTCAACAACTTTATGAGTCATTTCTTGTTTTGCTTTCTCTAAATAACCCAGTCTTGTTTTGTCCTTTGGCTGAAGTGTGAGAGGTTGAATGGGTTCTATGATGCCTTCCTTTCTTTTTCCAATATGACCTTGTCCTTTATACCCCATTTTCTCTACGATAGCTTTTCCCTTTCCATACTGATTTGTCTTTATGCTGACATTCGTTGATGTTGATGCTTCCTCATCTTTGTATAGCCAGTTGAGGATGGACTTGTCTTTTGATTCATCTTCACGAGTACCTAGTTTTACAAATATTTCATCCAGAATTATTGTAGGTAGTGATGATTGGTGTGTTGTTATCGATGGTTGGCCATATGATTTTAGAGATGGAAGCAACTGTGAAAGACACAGTGATTTACCAATGGAGTATTCTCCCATGCATTTGTCAGTTAATTGGACCTTTTCTTGAAATTGTTGTGATAGAGTATTCAAGTGACCCTCATTGTCTGATAAATTGGAATCAGCAACACTTGTGTCTTTTGATTGGCCCTTTTTCTCAACCCATTTAGATACAAATTTTAGTTCCTTTTCACCGTTTGATGAAGTAGAAGTGTTTGCTTCTCTATTATAGGGCACAAAAGTGTCTTGAGCTATTTTAAGCATGTTACAATATTGAGGATTATTGTAGTTCGTTGATATAGTCACTTCTTGTCCATTAACTGAAAATTTTAAACACTGATGATAAGTTGAAGGCACTACTTTCATTTCATGAATCCATGGACGTCCCAATAGTATATTATAGGTTAGCTCTTTCTCTAGCACTTGGCAAACTATATTCTTCACAATTGATCCTACTTGAATAGGTAACACGATCAATCCCTTGGAGGATCTCTCTTCTTCATCATAGGATTTTATTGTTATTTTCCTTTTGTTATCGATAACATCATTATAATAACCTATTGCATAGATCAATTTTAAAGTGCAAATGTTTAAACCAGCTCCACCATCTATTAGGACACATTTAACACGGTGTTTATGGATTAAAACTTTGATATGTAGTGTTGCATTGTGTGGATGATTAAGTGATACATCATCTTGTTCGGAGAATTATAGACAATGAGGCATGGTTAAATGTCCCACCATAGCTTAAAATTGACAAAAATCTAGATTATTGGGTACTGTGGTGGCCACAAGAGCTTGTTCCAAAACCTCCTTATGAGATGGTGAGATTTTAAGGAGTTCTAATATTGATATATATGCTGGTATTTTCTGCAGTTGATCGACAATTTTGTATTTAATTGAAGGGGGCGTAGAAGTTTTAGATGCAACTCCTTTCAATATGACCTTGGATTTCCCCCTTGTTGTTAGGTTAACTGGTTGGTAGTCTTGCTTTTATCTGATTTTTATGGCATTGATCTGATTGTTGGATGTGTCTATGTTTGGGATTAGATCTAATGGTATGATGTCATTGGTTCCAACGTTATCAACTTGATTTCCAGTGATAACATCATTCTCAACCACAAAAATACAAAATATTGTGCCATCATAAATGTAGTTTACATTTTTACCTTTATCGTTTGTAGAAGAAAATTCTCCCTTTTCATAATTTGGTAAAGTATCCTTAAATGCAGTATAATCATTGTTGGTTTGATGCCCTTCTACAAATACCTTTTTACTATCAATCAAATCTTGGACTAGATGTTTTAACTGCATACAATCATTTGTCATGTGTCCCTTATTTTTGTGAAAGTTACAATAGTCCACATCATTCCACCAAGATGGTTTTACTGCTGGTTCCCAATTTCTTGCTTTAGGTAAAGTGATAAGTCCATTTGCAATAAGTTCTCTCATTTCTGATTCTAGTGTATGTACCAATGGTGTAAATCTTCATCGGTTTGATGATCTTTGATATGATTGCGGTTTAGATTCTCCATTGTTCGGATTGTTGTTTTGATTGACACTTTGGTTGATGTATTGGTCATTATTTTGGTTGGTCTTTGGTGTAGATTCCGCCAAATTAAATACTAGTTTCGCATTTTGTGTGTCATTTGTTGCATCATTGTTTCCAATATTTCTATTTTTTTTCCAAAAATTTGGTTAATCATTGTTTCCATAGTGATTTGATGAATTTGTATTGTTTGACCCTTCATTGAATTTTTTTATCACCCCTCTTTTTAGAAAAGCTTCTTCGATCTTGAGACCATTTTCAATTACTTTCTCAAATGTGGGAGGACATTGTAGTTCAAGCCTATAGCTCATGTCTTTAGTTTATTTTGTTAATGAATAATTCCATCTTTTCTTCTTCAGGTATAGAACATGGATATCTAGCAAACAACCTTCGACATCATTGCAGAAATGAGAGGAATTCTTCCCCTTTCATTTGTTTCATTTTGTAAAGGTTTTTTATTGTTACCTCATGTTGAAATTATAGGAAAATTGTGAGATAAACCTGTTGACTAGTTCTTCAAAAGTTTGAATCCCTGGTTGTAGTTTAGAAAACCATTCCATACATTGACCTCCTAAGCTCCTTGGAAATAACCTCATTAGATAGGTTTCCTCTTGTGCAAATTCTAAACTCATGGTTCTGAATTCCCTCACATGGTCAATTGGATCTATTTTACCATTATACTTGTCATATTTTGGGAATTCACAATGTCTAGGAAATGGTATCATGTCCACACTTGGATCAAAAGGATAAGGAAAAATGTCCTATAATGAGTAACTTTTAGTGTTTCCCTTTTGCATATCTTGAAGTTGTTGTTGCAAGTTTTGCATTTGATGTGTTAGGGAAACCACTTGATCTGTGTTTTGTGTTTCGGTTTCAATTGCTCTAGGTGTCTCTTTTAATCGATCGATATCAAATTCTTTTGGAAGTTTTTCACCTAGTTCAACTAGCATCAAAATGTATTTTTCCATATCTTGTTCTAAGACTTTCTCCATAAATTTATGGAAATTTGGATCTTGTTGTGTTGTTTGGATGTCCTCTTGGGTTATTTCATTGGTGTCATTTTGGTGGAGTCTCCTCCATGGTGTTTTGTGTTTCAATTTCCTTTTCTCTAAGTTTCTTTCTTTATAACCTTGTAAAAACTGGCATACAAGTATTTGTTCTTCTCACTAAGCTTTGATCTTTTTGTTTGGATGAGTGTCAAGGTATTAACTTAAGTCAAATAGAATGATAAATTCTATTGATGAGACTAAGCTAAAAATCTGATTATTTTGTTTTATTTCTTGATTGTGGGATGAAAAAATACTGATAAAGAAACCTAACGTAATAATCGAGAATTTGTGTGATAGTTTAGACACCTTAAGGTTGCAAGATCTTGGTTCAATTTGATAAATTTTTACTTGTAAGTCCCATCTTTCCAAGTTTAAGACACTGTTTAGACTAAGGAAATGTTTTTCGTTCTGACAAAAATCTTGGTTTTTGATGTTATTAGTTTGATACCAGTTTAAAATAGCTCTCTATTTTTTTTGTTTTGTGGATGCGTTATAATAGATAGTCAAAGCGCTAAAACATAATGTGTACGTGCTAGAGGATATGGTGTATGTGTTGTCAAATAGGGTGTATGTGCTAGAACGGATTGTGGATGTGGTAAGATACTGGTAAATAATGATGACAGACTATATAGATGCAATGTAAGATATGACAGATGCCCTGAAATAGTGGTTGTACACATTAAAACAGATTGTGGATGTGCTATTATAGGTGGTCAATGCACTAAGACAGACTATGTATGTGCTAAAAGACTAGGTGTACACGCTAAAATAGACTGTGTATACGCTAAACTGGAAGTTGTCTAGATGTTGACAGTTTTGTCTATTTGTTCATGTTTTTCTCTACAAGATGATTAATTCCAGGGTATGATTTTCTAACCAGTGAAGGCAGTGGGTGAGTGGTTTGCTTGTAAATCTTAGATTTTGACAATCTATTGGGATGATTCCTTAAAAAATGACTTCACACAATACACCCAGATTGTAAATAGTTTGTTTCATATTCTATGCATTAAACATGTAGTGAGTGTTCTAGAATCTGGTCCGATTCTTTCGATTTCATAGGTTTTACACAAAAATAAACAGTTCAAGCACTTTTCTATCTCAAGTAGGTCACTTAAAATATCACATCCCACAACTTGCAACTATGTCATCTCACACAACCTTGTCACCCCCTAGAGGGCGCCCATGTTTTTTCCTTTCCCAAGTCTTATCCAAAGTTGAATCTTCCACTTTTGGCCAGGGTCTCTGATAGTTATATGGTGAGTGTCTTGGGGATAGATTCTTCCCTCCCCTTGCATCATGATATAAGAAGTGTTTGAAAACTGAAACAGTTGGATTCTACACTAAAGTTCGTAGAAAGGGTATCCGTTCAGAGCGGCAATTAATAAACTCCCTCAGAATACCTCCCTATATTTAGAACATAGATTTTGGGGATGGTTATCTTGCACACTTCCGTTGAATTGTGGATTTCCCCAAATTCAATTTTGATTATAGTGGGTTGGAAAACCTGGCTTTGGTTGTTCCCACTTAGGTCGTTCCCGTAGGATGAGTACTTTTTTCCACTATGACAGGCCTTCTAAAGGATTTAATAAAATCATAAATAGCAAGTCTACTATTCTCGTCACCCAGTTAAGGGGAGAGCATAGGCCTATTGCTTTCGAGACACAAAAAACATGGGGTTCAAACTATTTCTTTAATTAATCTAGATGCACTATTTTAACCAAGCAAAAAGAAAATAAAAGAACTTAAATCCCTGCAAACATTATTAGTTTTTTTTGTTTTGTGAGTTTTGTCTTTGGCCAATGTATGTTTTCTAGCAACTATCTTTGACAAGCGTATTTCATACCTAGAACACAAAAAATAGTGATTAGATTTTAGATTTTTAAATTTCTGCAAAAAAGTAATCAGATGCACCACAACAGTGGTTAGATGTGCCAAAAAAAAATTTAAATGCGCTAAATTGGAAGTCCTATGCACTATATAAATTGATGTATGCACTAAAATAGTAGGTCTATGTGCCGAAAGAAAAACCCCCTGGCTGGTGACACAAAATTTGATGCACCGAAATAGTTGTTGAACACGCTAGAATAGTTTGTTGATGCACCGAAACAGTTGGTGAATGCGCTATAGTATCTATCGTATGCGTCATAAGATCTCTCGATTGCACTAAAACAATCACGTCAGAATCCTGTGAGAATAATTTTCAGAAATAAATGTTAAAAATGGGGTTTGTGCCCCACGGTGGGTGCCAAAATGTAAGTGTGAAATAAGTAAATAAATAAAATAACTAAGCACTTCATAATAAGACATTATATCAAGAGAATTAATAAGATATTAATCTAATTAAAACACTAAAACTCCTGAAAGCGTCATATTGATCTCTATCTCCAAAGATTTATTAAATCACAGGGCTCTCAGATTTTGTAAGCATTGTGACTATTAAAATGCCAATCTAGAGAATGAGATGCTGCTATAAATGCAAGAATCTAATCCTATATGATGATGATTTAATGATATCAATGCTACTGTAACTAAATTGACATGAAGCTCATAAAATAAACTACTGTAAACTAAGATGCAACTAAATGAAAAGCCATGCTTATGATTGCTACTCTAAAATGATTTTCTATTGTTATTTCTCAAATGCTTGATTGCTCTAATGCTATTTCTATAGAGTAAGATTGCACAAAGTTCGGGGATCCTTTTCCTGTAGAACGAGGTTGTATTTATAGATTCCTGACAGCAAATTTGTGAAGGGGCAGCAAAGTAGAGGTCTGGATTCCATCTTGAAGATACAATGGTGAAGGATGAAGGAGCTAGAGAAGATTATGGAGATTGTTCCTCCCCACAAAAACACTTGACCAGATGATAGGAAGAATTCATTGAAGAAGATGAAGGAGTTGCTTTCAAATTTGTCTCCAAATTTGCCTATGAAGGTTGAGATGTATTAATTAGACATATCATATCTAATTTGGTAGGTAGATATGATTAGCTATAGAATTGAATATTTAGATTAAATTAAATATTCAGATTTATTCAATTTAGGAAAGAGGATATTTAATTTAATAAAACAAACTTTAGAAGTCTATGTTTATTAGATAAATATAAAAGAAATATGATAGCTGATAGAAGAACTATAAATAATGATAATTAAATAAAAACAAAGTATTAAATTTGTTTATTTAATTAAGAAGAAATAAATTAATAAAGATATGAAGAATTAAAAGTGAACTATATAAATAAATATTTCTATTTATTTAATAGTAGAAGAATAAAAGGTTAATTAATCAAATAAATTGTATTTAATTAATTAGATTATCCAGACCATTTTTAGGTGTATACAGGGTGGTTTGCTGCAAATTTCTGCCGATGGATTGAAATTGTTACTTGAGGGATATTATTTTTTTGTTATGGTGGTTGGGGTGATGATGCCATAGGCGTACCACCCTCCACCCTCTATAATCCCTGTGTGGCTGCACATTCTCTTTGAATGGTTGTGCAACAACCATTAGGCTATTGTGCACAACCATTCAAAGAGGTTGTGTCCCTTGTTATAGTGTTAACCATGGGTTTTAAATAGCATACAATATATATATATATATATATATATATATATACATAAGGGTTCTGTACTATTTTTATATTCTCTGTTCTTTAATAAGAACATAGTGATTAAAATTGTAGACATCCAAATTTGACCACTTCCATATGGCCAAATCTATCTCATTACGCCTTTATGACATCAATATTAATTAATGTATTTATTTAATTAACATTTCACCTTCTGCCTAAGGTTCCTAATGTATTTAATTTAAAAATTAAATACTCTATCCTTTATCCTTTCTTCTCTAAATTAAATAAACATATCAATTATTTAATTTAGTCATTTCCCCTTTTTTTTGAATTTAAATCAACTTTAAAATCATCCTTTTTCTCTCTCCTTGTCACATCCTCCATAACCCCTCTTCTAATTTGGGTTAATTTAATTAATCCATCATTAAGATGTGCAGCACTTAATCAATATTAATGTTATATCCTCCTACATTTCTCACTTGCTTCTAATCCCTCATTAAATTCCTTAATCATTTATTTGCACAATCCTAAACTAATCCCCTTGCTATATTTAGCATGCCCTTTTTGATCAACCTTCACATCTTCCATATTTGGCACTGGTTTTCTTCCCCATGTGAATTTAAAATTCACTCTTTATTCCTCCAAGAATCTCCCTCTTCCCCATGAATTTAAAATACACTTTTGATTCCTCCAAGGAATCTCCTCTTCCCCATGTGATCATTGAAAGGTCACATCAAGTCACATGAAGGCCAAGAACCTTCTATCATAAAGACCTTGTTTTATCCACAAGGCACTTTTCAACCTCCTCCATAAGAACCTTGTCTTATCCACAAGGTGCTTATCATATAAATTTAAAATTCATATTTATTCTCCCAACCACCTTATCCCCTTCAATCATGTGAATTAAATATTCACATTTATTTCTCCAACCAATTATCTCTTCTCCATGGGAATTTTTTGAGGAATACTAAAATTCCTCTTATGTCTCTTTCACCTTCATTTGGGGACAAGAGGTTACTTTTTGAGGAAATCCTCTCATCCCCCAATGTACTTGTAAATTAATTGTCCTTCCTCCACATCATTTGTACCTTTTCCATCTCACCTTGCCCCTTGGAGAACTCACCCGCCACATGTCAAGATGTGAAGGCTTGTGAGTCCTAAACTCACCACAACCCTCTATCTTGGCCATGGTGGCTCAATCCAGACCGTTGAATTCTCTAGAGAATTCAAATTCCTCTATAAATACCCCCCTCTTACATGCTTTAAGGGACCTCATGCATTTAGTATCAAACTTATGATCTTAATCCATTCAAGCCTCCATTAAGGAAATTTTGCATTCAAGATCTTGCATCCATTTTGTTTACTTATCACCTATCCACCCTCATCTTGCATTTGAATCATCTTCAATCCACTTTCCATCACATTGCTATCAAAGGAGGACACAACCAAATTTCAGTCAAGGGCCAACCAAGGAGATCAACACAAAGGTATAATTACTTTCATTTCTATCTCTCTTTTGTGCTTTACTTAGGCTAATTATTGAGGTGGTTTTGTGTTCTTTACCTTGCAATCTTGGTTAGTTTTTCATATTTAGGAGTAAGAAACACCTGCACACATTTCTGGCATGCCCGGTGGGACCGACAGATGGGTCATTTTCTTTTGAAGTTTGTTGTTGTTTACAGTTTTGCAGGTTCAGATGACTTAGAAAGTTGGCCATGTCCTAGCAGAGGCAGCCATGCCCTAGTAGGGGCGACCACGCGTGGGCACACACACCCATCGATAGTAAAATCAACATTTTTTTCTTTTTGTTTGCATTTTTACAGGTTCAAGTGACTCAAAAAGCTGACCACGCCCTAGCAGAGGTGGCCACGCTCGGGCACACATGCCCCTTGATGGTAGCATCACCATTTTAGCCTATTTTCTAAGCAGAGGGGCGACAGGGTGCTACAACGATTCCTATCTGTGGAAAACCAACACCAAAAGCTCTTTGTTTTTATCAGAGGGGCGACCACGTCCTAGCAGAGCTGACCATGCCCTAGAAGAATTGGCCACGCCTTAGCAGGAGTGGCCATGCCCAGGCACACATGCCTCTCTGCAGGAAAAATAATGTTTTAGCTCTATGTTTTCACTAGCAGAGGCGACCAACTCCAAACAAAAGGTAAAAACAATGTTTCAATGCATTTTTCAGACTCTTTTTTTCTATTGTTTTATTAATATTGGGCCCCTAACGTGTGTTGTTGGTGATTGTGAAGGGTTTTATACTAATTTTTGTGCAGGAAATTTATGATTGACGAAGAACGGTGGAAAAATTACTAATTTATTTCTTGTAGGATGAGAGGACCAAGACCTTTAGTTAGCTGTTTGTTTTCATTTATTTTAAACTAATTAAGCACATAAACTAAGTAGGAGAAGTAAGAATTTTCTTGCATACCAACGTATCCAATCCTTTGGTGCCATTTGGTGATCCTGGGTGAAGAGAAATCATAGCTTACTTAGTTCTTTGTGTTGCCCAATGGGGTGGAAATCGTTCACGCTTTCCCCTTGCGCTTCATGTGAGCCTAGGGAGTAGCTGAAAATGATTAACATCTTATTTTTAGTGGGACCTGCTTGGGGATTTCATCACCCCAAGGGACGATCCCGACCATGTGTACCGGTGGGGTATAAAAAGGCGGAGGCGAAAGCTATACCCCAATCTAGTCGCGTAGTAATTTGTGAAGCATCAAAGCTAGGGTGATACCTAGATAGATGCAAAGATTTGGTCTGAGCCTTTCAGTATCTCATTGGGGTTCCCAACTCACACTTGTGATAGACTGGTGTTCACAGTTTGGGCCTCACATATCGAGCGTATATCAAGGACTCCCTATATCACCTTCTCTAGCCTAGTTAGAGGACCATGTTGGCCATACCCTCCCTAGGCCATGTCACACTTTTTGAGGTGCGACTGCCCCTCCTGGGGTGCCTCCGCCCCTACCAGGGCGTTGTTGCTCTTTTCGGGGGGCCGCCGCCTCTCTGTGGCATGGCCGGCCCTGCCAGGGCGTGATCGCCCCCATCGGGGCATGACCACCCCTGCCGGGGCAGGGTCACCCCTCTCCGGGGTAGCGGAGTCTCCCCTCTCCGAGGTGCACTCGCCCAAGCTGGGGCATGGCCACCCCTATCTTGGGGAATCGTCGCCCCTTAACCTATTTTTGGGTGAACCGAACCCGGGTCGACCTCGGGGCAAGTCTACCCTCTTTTTTTCTTCCCCCCGCCCCTTTTTCAGACTCGTTTTTCTGTTTCTTTCCCTTTAATGGGGTGGATCCCTTCCCTCCCTCCCGTCGCCTCTAACAACCTCTTCTACCTACCCCATTGGAAAAACCCCAATTTCGCCCCCAACCCATTTTCCTAACCTACCCCGCAACCAAAACCCCTGTTTTGAAAACAACATGAAGCTTAAAACATATCTAAAAAATGCTTAAAATCACAAAGGGGGTTTTGACACCTAACCTGATGTGGCATCGCGCGCGCATGGAAGAACGCCCACATGTCATCCACTCGGTGGATGATCTCATCATCATAATCAGTCGACATTCTCGTCTCCTCCGCTCCTTTTCTTCTCCTCTCTCTCTCTCTTCTTCAACTACCACGTGTGCAAATGAGGAATAGTAACTCCAATTACTATAGGTAATTTTCCCCCCATTTTTAAATCACTTTTAAGTTAGGTGTATTTTTACTTTTTATTTACCTTTTTTAGGCCCTCATTAATTTCAAAACTTATGTGGGACACCATTTGCACATCGTGTGTCAGATTGACTATGTTCAAAAGGAAAATCTACCTGATTTTTTGAGCTCTATTTAATCATATGTTCCATTTCTTCATATCGAAATGTCACCCGGGGCCCCCTTTTTCTTCCCCCGTCACCCTCTTGATGGGGCATACCCTACCACTCTCACCCATTCCTCCGCCATGGTCATTTCCTTGTGAGATAGGGGCATCTCTTTTCATTTCCCTTCATTTGGGTAGCTCACGTAATTTCTCCCATGCCGGGGCATCATTTTCTAGTTGTTTCTTCTATAAAGTCATTTTTATTTTCATATCTTTGAAACACTGTTATTCTAACAATATTTTGAAAAGGGGAAAAATGTAGACATCCAAATTTGACCTCTTCCATATGGCCAAATCTATCTCCTTATGCCTCTATGACATCAATATTAATTAATGTATTTATTTAATTAATATTTCACCTTCTGCCAAAGGTTCCTAATGTATTTAATTTAACAATTAAATACTTGATCCTTTATCCTTTCTTTTTGAAATTAAATAAACATATCAATTATTTAATTTAGTCATTTTCCCCTTTTTTTGAATTTAAATCAATTTTAAATTCATCATTTTTCTCTCTCTTTGTCACATCCTCCATAACCCCTCTTCTAATCTGGGTTAATTTAATTAATCTGACATTAAGATGTGCACCACTTAATCAAGATTATTGTCACATCCTCCTACATTTCCCACTTGCTTCTACTCCCTCATTAATTTGTTTAATCATGTATTTGCACAATCTTAATCTAATCCCCTTGCTATATTTAGCATGCCCTTTTTGGTCAACCTTCACAGCCTCCATTTTTGGCATAGGTTCTCTTCCCCATGTGAATTTAAAATTCACTCTTTATTCCTCCAAGAATCTCCCTCTTCCCCATGAATTTGAAATACATTTTTCATTCCTCCAAGGAATCTCCTCTTCCCCATGTGATCATTGAAAGGTCACATCAAGTCACATGAAGACCAAGAGGTTCCTTTTTGAGGAAATCCTCTCATCCCCCAAGGTACTTGTAAAGTACTTGTCCTTCCTCCACATCATTTATACCTTTTCCATCTCACCTTGCCCATTGGACAACTTACCCCCCACATGTCAAGATGTGAGGGTTTGTGAGTCCTCAACTCACCACAACCCTCCATCTTGGCCATGGTGGCTCAATCTAGATAGTTGAATTCTCTAGAGAATTCAAATTCCTCTATAAATAACCCCCTCTTACATGCTTTAAGGGACCTCATGCATTTAGTATCAAAAATGTGATCTTAAGCCATTCAAGCCTCCATTAAGCATATTTTGCATTCAAGAGCTTGCATCCATTTTGTTTACTTATCACCTATCCACCCTCATCTTGCATTTGAATCATCTTCCATCCATTTTCCATCACATTTCTATCAAAGGAGCACACAACCAAATTTCAGTCAAGGTCCAACCAAGGAGATCAACACAAAGGTATAATCACTTTAATTTATATCTCTCTTTTGTGCTTTACTTAGGTTAATCATTGAGGTGGTCTTGTGTTATTTACCTTGCATTCTTGGTTGGTTTTGCATATTTAGGAGTAAGAAGCACCTGCACACTAATATAATTAATTTTAAATTCAGTTTTAATGGTTATAATATATATATGTATATACATTAGTATTGTATGGATAAATATTTATTTAATTCTGTTCTTTTGGTATGTTGTAATTGCATCAGAAAAAATTGTAATTTAGTACTCCTTTATGGTAGGCATAAATACATATTTATATATGTATATTTATACATATATATACGTGCATATATATTTTTATATGAATATATTGTTGAAGTGTAAATACAATTTTCAATTCTAGAATTAAAGAAAAAAATTATCTTGATTAAACTCAGATTTAAGAATGATTTTTATTAAACTTGTATTTAGAAATGTATTTGTAAATTAGATTTAATGATCATGAAAAAAAATCAGATTTAGAGAATATTCTGTTTTGGAAAAAGAAATAAATATGAAAATAAATATCTATGTTAAGTAGTTTCTAAAATAGTCACAATTTTTTTATAATTACTTTATTTCCACCATGAATATTATAAGTTGGAATGGATTTTATTTATAGTTGTTTATTTATATTAAATGATTTTAGGATGATGGATTTTTTATTCATTGCACAATATGTTTGTTTATGTCCAGTTCATATTGTTTTGAAACATGGTTTTAATTGGATTAATGCATCATTAAAAGAGTTTTCTTTTGATTTTAAAAATGAATTGTTGATTTATTTGTGAAGAGCTATTTATAGTACGTCTAGGAACTTTGATTTAATTTATTTCTAGATTTCGGGGAAAATGTGTTATTTTGGTTCCTGGGTAGATGTTTACTTACCTCCACAAGCTAGGGGAATTTGTGCATTTGCACATTGTTGTTGCACTTTTATATCTATTCTTTTTACCTTGAGGATGTGTGTATGGGTGGTACCTCCTTGCTTTATGAGTTTTGATACTTCATGTAGTCACGAGATGGTCATGCCTCGTGTGTATTATTTTTAAAAGAATTTCCTTTATGTTTTGAGTATTGAGGGACACTCGTTACTTGACTTTTCTTTTGGGTAGCTATGGGGGAGAGTGGCTCTTCATGGGGGCTTGTGTACAAGTGGTTGTCCATGAAAGAGCTCCCTTAAATAAGTGATAACCTAATTAATGTATCTAGCGGGTTGGGTTAGTTAAACACATAACAAGACTGAAACATGCACCTCACTCCTGTCGTTAGTGCTCTCAAAGGCTAAGGACAGGTGGGAAGACCTAGTTGGTAAGTTCACTGCCTTGTCTCTATGAAAGGTAAGTGGCTCCACATGAGTCACCCTATGGGGCGACACCTTGAGATAGGATTCTTGGTTAACCATAGATGGAGGCAGTTCCTAGTGTTAGGTAGCCTGGTTAATCCACATAGATGGAGGTGGTTCCTAATGTTAGGTAGCTTGGTTAATCCATGTAAGGCCATGCAATGACACTCTCCCACTATGCCCATTGTCTACCCTTGTTCTTGTTGCCTCTAGAGTATTATTTTCATTGTCATTGTTTATGTTTTATGAGTTTTGTGTTGGGTGTTGTTAGTCTTCTATATTTTGACCTTTTTGGATGAGGGTCCTCTTGTCATCTCCTAGCATGGGGGGTGTTCCTTCAGGTTCACATGGTCAGGTGGAACATGCTACGCACCCATTGGGTTCCCCACTGACGATCCTGATGTTGCAGTGATCTCAGAGCTTCACTCAGAGGAATATTGTACCTTATTATGTAATCAATTCTTCATTATTGTATTCTTTTGAATTATGATGTACACTTCCCAATATTATAAGGGAAACAAATTTGTAATGTAATATTGGCATCTTATGTGTTGTATATGTGGAAATATATTCCATGAATGTAATTATGAACTTGGAAATTGTAATGTAATATTATGTTATTCATGCTTTCATTTATTTAGTTTCGTTTCGTTTAACGTTGTAGTTGGTTTGGGTTCGTTTTGAGTAGCGCACCATGTTACCCCATGGGACTAGGTTGTTGTTATATGATATATTTATGCTGTTTAATTATTTAATTATGTTAGGTGTAATTTTTGTTATTAATTTTTTTTTTTTTTTGTTATTGTTAGTAGTTTTGTCCTATGGGGTTTGTGAGGCGGGGCGTTACATTTCCCAAATTAAACCGCAAGTATGTTTTATTCATATTTGTTTATATTCACATTCTAGTGATCACTTGGACATATTGTCACTTGGTAAGGTGTTGTTTTAATCCTTGGACTCCATTTTAGTTCTAGATCTTGTATTTATCTCATGTTTCTTAATTAGATTCCAAAGTTAATCCATATTAAGAGTTTTCTAGTGTTCCTTAGTATTGGGAAAATCAATCTTTATTTCTATTACATTATCATGATTCTAGAGTTGCTCCAACAGTTGAGAGTTTTTAGTGTTTTAGACATCAAACTCATCTTGTCCTTTGTTTCTTTGATTAAGGTTCCAGAGTTATGCCACAAATGTGCTTCCAATATTTTTTTGTAGTAATTCATATCATTTTTTTTTTTGGGGGGGGGGGATATATGTTCTCTCTTCTTTCCTTCATATGGAGGGGAAATCGATTGTATTTTTTTGTCTTTTGGAGAGGAGTTTTTTCCCACTCGATTTTCTCCTTTTGTCTATTTGTGAGAGCTTTCATTTGTACATGCGTAACTAACATGGCTTAGTTGTTGGGACCCATAATCATCTTCATATTTTACATAATCTTCATAATAACCCACTCCCTAAGTTGCACTTAAGGGGTGTTGGTGTAAATAGGTATTTTACCTAACTAGTTCAATAGTGGGTCCTATTTACATGTTAAGTCCACTTAAGTCCTTGGGAATATTTATATCTTAGATTTCATGTGATCTTATCTTATCTTTCATATAATTTAATACATGTGTCTTAAGTCATTTAATAATGTTAAGGTAGTTGTTGTATTGTACAGGATTAAGACACATGTCATGATCTTGTATAATCCTATCTCACAACCTTATCTATATAAGCAAGGCATCTAATGCATATTTACATATTCAATCAATCAATCTTGAATCCTCAATCATAGAAATATATTATTTCCATTTATCTCTTATAGAAGATATTTTGGTTTGGTAACTAATACGGTGGTGTTGGGAGTTCACATTCAACTGCTACAACTTTGACAAATGAATATTACAATGTCTTTTAGTAGTTCTAAAATATAGTAGTTGAAATATTTAAATAAAGTGTGAAAAAGACATAGAATTATTATATACCTCATATCCACCAAAAATGGTTTTTCTACCATACATTTTTTGAGCTTCTTGTATTGAAAAAATCCTCTAAACTTCTTGGGTATAATGCACCTACTTATAGTGGGTGGTTATCACCATAAGGAAACTATCCAAGGAGAATACTTGGAAAGGATAGCTCACATATTACTATATATTTAGTAGGATGACTATTTTTTCTTGAAGAAACATAGCAAATAGTGCATCCGTTTATTTATGTCTTATATTATCTCCTTGATAAAAAATTTAACATATTCATTTTTTAAGTCATGCAATATCTAGTTAACTTACTTATTATTGAATTAAATATTAGAGATAACAAATTTATCTATTTCATCATCCCAAGTGACTATATTATAGGATCAATTACAAGTATTTTAAATTAAAGTATGCATATTGTAGTGTTGAAAATTGCACACCCTTGCAATTTCACACTGTATCACATCTTCTCTTTAGCCCTTTGATATTAAATATTTTTAATTATAAAATGATAACACTAAAACTTCCTATTTCTAATAGTTTTATGATGTTCTTGGATTTATGAGTTTGAATTTTTTGGATGGGAGAGCTACACATGGACATCTACATGGTGTGCTAGCATATTACAATAATTTGCAATTCTAATGGTCATTGGAGCATTATCTTCTTGTGGATATTCTAGAAGTAACACTCCTACATGTAGTCAAGCTGAACAAAACATACTTGACTTGCTATTTTTAAAAAAGGGAGGTTAATTTTTTATTTTCAAGGTTTGAACTCTACAACTTTGAAGATTATTTTTGTCATTTTCACAAACCAACAAACTTTTCATATTACACATGCCAATTTCTTAAATCTCTCCAATCATCACCTTTATGGGATTGTGATGAACAATGAATTAGAAGAAACAGTAATTTTCACAACTTCCAAGTGATTTCTCCATTTTCATTGTTCCCTTTCTCTCTTCCTTGTCATTATGTTCTTCAATTTCAACATATCAAGTGTTAGTATAGTGTATTTAGATTATTTTATATCATTTATTATTGAATTTTAATTTTGAAGAAATCACATCTTCTATTTCAATATTATTCAAAAATATTGTTTGCGATGGAGGTCAAAAGATGAAAACGGGGGTCTGATTGAGGCAAGCCTCTCAAACAACCAACCAAAAGATATTTCCCTCATTTTATTTATGTGCATATTTACATAGGAGAAGAGCGACATTTTCTAGTGATATCTCTTCCTCTCTATTTTTGTATTTCAATTTTTATTATTTTGGTATTTCATAATTAGTTCTTTAGTTATTTTATTGGTTTACATATTTTACATACATTGTGAATTCATCATTTTTATTTTGTGTGTACAGGGTCAAATATGGGCTTTTTCATATGTTTTATCACACATGTGGGTAGGACGATAGCACAATGCAAGAAAATCCATGCATGCACTAGTGTCTAAGGAAGAGGCTTCTAGAAAGCTATAGAAGGTTCCTTAATATTAAAATTTTCCATTTCTATAGGAATTAGATTATAATTTTTATTTTGCAAATATATTTTCACTAGTTCTTTATAATGAATATTGTACATTGAAATTGAATATTTATTATTGTATTTTACAATTTTTAGTAATAAAAAATTGTAAAGAGGATAATCAAAATAATCGTAAGAGGTTTCAATTCATCCCAATGTAATGTATGTAAATTGATATCATCAAGACTAAATTTATTTTATTTTAGATTAATTTTTATATCATACATTTTGGTTCACCCAACATTTCTACACAAACCTTTTTGCACCTTAAAAACACAACAAGACTCTAAAAACTATGAAAAATATTTTCCTCTCACTATCTAGACAATAGTTTAGATTATGTGTTGTAAACTCTTATATGAGTTTTATTCCACAATCTATCCATTCAGGTAATTTAGTAAGAATAATCATCTGTACATTTAACATGGAACATTCAAGACCATTTTCCACACCAATTTGGACTAGTTTCAATTTTTCTAAAGAATAATTCACTACTAGGATGCCTCAATCCCCTCTTGTAATTACTATTGATCCTGATACTCAATCTTGCATTTCTCTTGTAGATGAGGGATTTGATAACAAGATTTCTCTTAAATTCCCTCACTCTCAAGTTCAAATTAGATAAAAATTTACATCATTTCCAATATTTTATAGCACGGGATACCCTCACTAAAGTGTTGTTTTATCATTGATGCTATTTGTAGCATGCTTATAAGTAAACCTCAATACCCAAAATTTCTTAGAGGATTGGTACACATTGTACAAACCAATATCGCATCCTACACTTGATTCACTTTTAAATATTATTAGTGATCAACTCTTTATGTGTATTCCAATTCCTACCATGCACCTGGTGACTACTACACCCATGGAAATGGTAGCTATTCCTAGTGTTTTCTCTTCTCGATTATTTAGAAGAACCTTTGGCACCTCTCAAACTCTAGGCTTATATAATTTCACATCTACCCCTTTGTAGACCTCCAACACTCACACACATACCACTAACCCTATACATAACTAGCCCATGCAAAATGTTGTCCAGTTGCAAATCCAACTTACCTCTTTAATTAGTGCATCTTCCTAGCCACTTGTCTCTCCCTATTATAGATGTATTCCATTATCATTGCATATAAATACTACACGTTTACCTACTAGATTTGAGGTGCCTAGGTTTGAGAAGTATAGTGTAAAAGGTGACCCTCAAATTCGTGTTTCAACATTCACTCCTTTATGAAATGATTTCTTATTTTAGGATTCTTCTTTGCTAGAAAATTTATTCCCACAATTGTTGAAAGACAACACATTGGAATCAATTTTATCACTTCTTGATTATTCTATTAACATATTTGAACAACTAATAGACCAATTCATTTAACACTTCCAAGAAAACATTAAACCACCGGTTATGTTTATTGACCTTGTCCATTGCAAGCAAGGACCTTCTAAAAATGTACTGGTTTCATTTTTAGATACAATCTTTATTTCTAAAATTTCGTATGTGATACTTTATTTGATGTAAAAAGAGTGTTTATTGGAAACTTGCAGCCAACACTACATGACAAGATTCTATTAATGAAATTCAATTCTTTTTCTCACCTTTTCACTAACTTGCATGATTATCAACAATACATGAGTTAGTATGGGGGATCCACCTCATTGAATATTCTAATACCAAAGGTGATTCTTATTATTCACATAATTATAAGAAAATTATATTCTTCCAACAAAATATGAATATAATAAACAATTCACAAATTTTTTATGTCTCTACTATAGTATCTCAAAAGTGCAAACAAATCACTAAACTATCTAATTATTTATATAGTGTTTATGTAAAAATTTCTTAGGGATAATTTAATAACACTTCATCTTATTTTACCTCTTCCAACTTCCTATGGCCTAAAATAATTCTACGAATGATATCAGGTATCTAGGCATGATACTAAGCGATGTATGCATATTCGCAACCTATTCCAAGACCACATCAATTTGGGCACTATCCATATCTATGATCAATAAAAAATATATAAATAAGTTGGTAGTGAAGCCAAATAAAAAATTGCAAATGTACACTATCCCCTTTCCATCACATTCATCTAATTTCATTGAGGTTGATCCTTCTAGTTTTGATTTTGAATATTGTGGATATTAAATATATCCCATGCTCCCTTCGGGTTGCTTTGCTATTTTTCTTCGCTTCCGACCACGCCCGATGTTTGTGAATTCCTTCGACCATATTTTAAACGGACTCATCTCAGTACTTCCACGTGTCATCCAATCCATCATTGAAGGGGAACTTCCCTTCCTTTCTCTTTTAGGCCCCAACTGCATGCCATGTTGCCTCCCCCGAGTACAATTTTTAAGCAGGCCCCACAATGGTGCTGATATGTTGAAGGCTCCTGTAAAGGTCGAAAATCTATTTAACAACAAATCGACAATACTTAAAATAAATTCCATCATATTCCAAATAAAGTCGATATCTCTATCATACATTCATCATAAAACAAGTTGATTACATACAATGACATAAAAGTCAAAAATATATCTTTCATTACATTTTAGTCTAAATCATACAAGTGTTGAATTACACATTTCAAATAATAATTACAAAGGATGATACATATCCAGTTTACAAATTCAAGACTTAGGCATTTAGTCGCCATAAGCTCGTCATTACATACATCATCAATAATAAAGCATTAAAAAGAACATTTGGTCTGTCGATCTTCCATGCATAAGCAAATCTTCAAAAGAAGATGAGAATAAGAATCATGCGCTTTTCCACCCAACCTTGAAGCTTACGCTTCCCCGAAATTTCTTAGTCAATCAAGAAATACCTGACCCTACATGAATTGCTTGGCAAAAAGCAGTCTACGAGAAAGATGGAATCTGGTGCATGCCTAGTACTACTAGTAAACCACAAGCATTTTCATTTTTCTAATTTAGTTAAGAAAGAAGCAAGTTCGGTACTAGGATATGGTAGAGAGCATTAAATAATCCATCTATTTCAATGGTACAAAAATTACTTGGCCAAGTAAAATGTCATGCACGACAATAAAAGGTAGTTTTGGAAAAAGCAAAACTACACTCTTTATTTACCCATATTCGACACCCATCCCGGAAGGTAACTTTCCCAAAAACAACACATGCAGAATTATCTATCATTCATGCATGGTTCAAACAGTCAAATACAATCTTTCGCAATCTTTCAAGCATTAACTGAAAACATTATTTAAAATGACAACAATTTAACAAGTACTACTTTCCATTGTTTCATTTCGCAAAAAGACATAAAATCAGTATTTTAATTCAGTCATTTAAATAATCAACGAGTTTCAAAAATGAAGGTGTATCTCCAGTATGTTGAATAATACATATAAAAATGTAAATTAAAAGAGCACACATTCAGTTGTTTCAAAATATTCTTTAATTTAAGTTGTTTAAAATTAGTTCTGATTGTTTTCAAAAATTGGCTGAAACTCAAGTTTAAACGTTGTGATTCAAATTAATCCTATTTTCAGGGTTTAGATATCAATCATTTATCAAATTTAATCTAACTATTTTAAAATTCCAAGTTTTGACAGTTTTCAACAAAAACATGATTTGCAAATTTAAGTAATTCTCTATTCACAATTTGTGTTTAAAAATCAAAAATAAAATTCTGTTTTATATTTTTCTGTCAACAATCTTTGTTTTTTGTCAGCATGATTTAACAATTTTGTATCAGCATAATTTCATTTTTCTCAATATGGCCAATTCGTTTCCAAGTTTAAATTGGTTTTCTAATCTTTCAGTTCATCATTCTATGAACGATTTAAATCAACATTTATCTAATTCTCAGCATAAATAAACTAAATTTTATGTTTCTAATCTTTTCTTGAATTCTAGAAATTAAAAACACAGTTGAATTTTTCTAACATAAGGATTTTATCAATTGATTTTCCATTTAATCTATGTCTAAGATTCTAGAAATCAATCCAATTTAATTCTATTTTCAGTTTTAACAAATGGCAAGTATAATTTTTTTTGACAGTCATAGTTATTTGTCTAATTCTCTATTTTCCTAAATTTTAACAATCAAGATCTTCTTTAAATTTCTAATAATGATTTCTAGAATTTGTTGAATTAAAACTTGAAAGATCTAATTTATAATTTAATTTACAAGTTCCTACTTGGTAAATTTTCTCTGCCTTTTCTCCTCTGGCTTTTCTACTTCTATCCAAATTGATGTTCCCTCTGGTAAATTCTCTCTGCCTTTCTTTTCTATGCTTTGATAATCATAGAAAGTAAACAATGCCAATGCACTGAGAGGCAGATTTAACTATCAAATTCCACTGTGTTTCTGATAAAAGAGGGCCTGTGCGCCCTTCTCCTTGGGGCGTGGGACCCAAAGAATGGTGGAATGTATGTGTGGAGAGGCCATAGCTTCTCCCAAACTGCTTCCTTACCTGCGTGTGGAGAGAGGAAAGAGTCTCCCTTTCTACTGTTGACTGCGTAAGGAGGAGGGACTGCGTGAGAGAGAGATGGGAAGGGAAGGCAGGTATGTGCCTTCCTCCTTGGCTGCACTTCCTTCCTTAGTTTTCTGCGCAAAAAGTGAAGGCTCCCATGTGCATAACCTTCACTGGCTCCTCTTTGCTCCTTCCTAGTGTGTGTGAAGGAAGCTCCTTCCTGGCCATGATTTTTATGAGTTCTCCTTGCCTTCTTTGCCAGGCCGTATGTGATGTTAAGGTAAATGGAGATTTCAATATCAAAAGAAATCGAAATCCATTCAATGTGAAAATTCTTTTTCCCAAATTCTATGTGTTGCCCAAATTCTCCGTGTCTCTGTCTATTTCGGATTTTTTAATGAGATATATTTTTTTATTTCTCATGCATTCATGCATAATTAAGATCCACTATTCTCTCTTTGATCTCCAGATCAAATTCAAACTCTAAGTTTTTGATAGTTTTAAGATATTTCTTCTTCAAGTTTAAATGAAGTTCATATTTGGAATGAAATTTCAATTTCTAATTTTGAACAGAACTTTGATTTAATTTCCCAATTTTCACTAAGCTTAAATTATAAATTCTATTTCTAATCTTTGAAATTCATTCACTTTCACAATTTCTAATTTAAATATCATTTAAATTTTAAAATTACTTTATTTAACTAAATTTAATCAAATTTTAAGTTTAGAACTCTATTAAATTTAAATTTCAAAGTTTCAACTTCATATTTGCAAAATAGGAATAAAATATCAAACAAACATTCTATAAATTTAAATTACATTAAATTTCATCACTTAACAAAATCATCATCTATGAAAATGCATTTTTACAATTTTTAAGAAATCGCACCAAAACTAAATTTTTCAATTCGCAAGCATAATATACACACAAGACATTTAAAATATCAATCTACGTGAGTGTGTGAGATCCCATCTATTCGCAAACATCAATCGGCTAAACAACTCTACCCGATCGTTGTTCTCACCTTCAATCTCGTTCACCTGTTTCCTGCGTTCACTTGCACTCGATTTATCATCAGTAATGACAAACCCCGAAATAACATAAATACAATAATTTGCATTTGCATTTCAATTCAATTTCATCTTCATTTCATTTCAAATTTCAATTAAACTATCTTTTAAATAATCATTAAATAATCTAAATTCGACAAATCAATTAATGTCTGTATTTAAATATGTAAGTGAAAAATCCATACGTGACAACTCCTCCACGTGTCCTTAATACAAATATTTCATTCACGGGAAAGATGGAATGAAGTTCAGGCCCCAATTGCATGCCACGCATCCTAACTAACTCTATGGGACTGCGACACATGCTTGCTCGGGCTTTAGTTGTTTTCAAACATTGGGACCACCACCATCATTCATAGGGGATGCATTTGACTCATGGGTGACTGTCTTCATGCTTCAGAATATTTTTTATTGCAACGGCCATGATGAGTCATTGTTGCAGACATCATTGCTCATGATTGGGAATATTTTATGTTACATGCCTTCAATCGATGGAAGCCTTTGGATATATATACTACTTTTAACCAAAATCAAGTTTGAAATACCAACAAAAAAATTAGGAAGACACCAGGCCTCTTGTTTTGTTAGATAATTGTAAAGACTCATAGATTGTGCCCTTGTAATTTGGCCTCTCTATTTCTTTAACTATTTGAAAAATATTATCATGTGTTGTTACTGAATAGCTTGTTTGCAACTTCAATGATTTGAATAAAATTTTTATTTAAGACCATGTCTCCGACTCTTTCTTTTCAGTAAATCTCTATGCAAATTATTTTATGTTATGAAATAAATTATTCAGGTCTTTCTCTTTGATATTTGTTATTTCAAGACATAGTAGATTGTTGAATGAGCCCTTAAATCACATCCAAAAGATAGATGTATCATGCCTTACATCTAAATCTTGGCGTATCGCCCTAGTTAGATCTTTTAATTTTATATCTACTTCCTTTTCCCATTCAAAACTCTAGTTATAGAAGAAGCCGACTTCTTTAAAATTCAAAGGTCACTTTGTTTAGCACAAATGGTCCCCCATAAACTGAGTTTCCCATAAGGCTGTTACCTTGTCATTTTTGGCATCAACAATTTCTTTTTCTAGCATGCGAGGTGGGACTACTTAAATGAATCTTAATTGAAAGAGAGTGTATGAGCCATCGACTTGTTACTAGGTCCCAAACAATGAATAATCCTGGTTTGCTAGTAACACCACTAGGAACAGTACAGGCCTCAACCCAATTAGTGAATTTTTTGGTTCCTTTTCCCATACCACTAGCCATGTTGTCCATTGCTAATCAAAATTATGTGGCTTGGGATGCTAGAAGTCCCCTTGTAGGACCAGTAGTGCCTGCCATTTGTGCCCCTATCCCGATCTCTACTCTAAAATTTATACCCAATTTTACCGGAGATGGCACTAGAACACCGTTTGAACATCTTCAAGATATTGTAGATGTATGTTTGGTGCATGGGGTAACAGACCAAAACATAGTGCTAAGGCTGACCGCGACCTCTTTTAGAGGTAAAGAACTAGATTGGTACTGCACACTGCAAGCTAATACCATCGGTACCTAGGATGAACTTGGGGATCCATTTTATGAAAGATTCTCAAACAATGGAGACAGGTCTTCCCAATATCACCAGCTAGAGATCATCAAGCGAGCTCCATATTAAGCCATGACTGACTTCAACACCCGATTCCACATAACTTGGCAAAGAATTTAGGCTGCAATCCGCTTGTCGCTTGACTTGGCGTTAATGTTCTACCTTAGGTCCATGAATGATAACATTTCAATGATGATCCAGTAACTCGACGAAACTACTCTATTGGATGCATATAGCATCACAATTAAAGTGAATAAAAATCTAATTGAAGCTGGAAAGTTGTCATCTCGGCCTGCCATGCCTATATTCCCTAAGGTATCAGTTCCTTCCTAGGTGACATCATCTACCACTGCAACCGATCCTCCTCAATCCATGTATACATATGTGAGTGCATTGTAGAGCGTTGCTTCCATATCCAGTTCATCAAAGGATGATATAAGTGACGTCAAAGAGATGTTGTGGGTTATGGCCAACAAGATAACTATTATCAAGCGCAACCAGGCCGCTCCTCCGAAGCTAACCTATCAAAATTACGGGTGAAAGGTCCTCTTACAAATAAAACCAGCTCCAAGGAGGCACTTGCACAAATCCGTAGGCACAAAAAAAAAAAATAGTGTTGGTGCCCACTCCATTGCAGAGCGCCAACCTAAGCTCGAGCAGAGAGCTAACTATAGGGAAAAGTAATTTAGTTGATGATGCCAACCCTTGGTGTTTCCCTTGCAGTGATTCACATATGCCCCAAAACTGCCCACGTGACAATCTACAATAGAAGGTGGTAGAGAAGCGTAACCAAGGCACAACATATGACCATGGGGGTTATGTATATGCCTCTTTGCAAATGGAAAACATGGTGCTCACCGCTCAAATGCAAGGGATGTCCCTGGAGCAAGAAAATGGCATAGCTCCCAACCATGCCCTTTTCTCATGGATGGAAGGAGAAGAAGTGGTGTTCACATATGAGGCATCCACTTCGGAAATATCACAAGTGTAGTCTGATTACAAGACTCACTCCAAGAGGAGATTCATGGGTGAACCAGTCATCCCACAATTATTTAGGTCGCAGCCTAAAAGTGCTTTCAACCAGAACCCAGTACCTCCATAGTGATGCCACAATGTCTGTTGCGAAGGGAAATTGTTATAAAAAGAGCTAAGGAGCAGAAGCCTCCAAATCTACCACCATTAAATGTGGTGGAACAATTAAAAAAATCATTCGCTAATGTGTCCCTATGGGATATCTTGGCTATTCCAAAGTAGAAGACATTGCTACAGAGGGCTCTCCGGGAGGATCCAATCATTGAACCAAAGGAGAAATCACTCAAAGAAAAAGTTGCCGAACCATCACCTCTGGCTAAAGTTCTCACAAATACTATGGAAGAGACCTCTAATAACATCAAAGAAGAGAATTAAAAATGCAAGCCCTTCTTCTTAACTCTCATTGTAGGGGTGAAATTACTGCACAATTCTATGATCGACTCTAGTGCAAGCACCTAAGTCATGCTGAAGCAGATAGTTGATGCCTTATGGCTTAGCTATGAACCCTTAAAGAGGGGGACTATGCAGCTAGATGGGAACAAAGTTGAGACTATAGGCCTCATCAAGGACCTCCCATTGACTTTGTTTACTTGACTTAGTATCACAGTTCTGCAAGACACTGTGATCATAGATGTTCCCCCTATGTTTGGTCTTTGCCTATCTCGAGAGTCTACTTCAAAAATAGGTGGATATCTATCTCTAGACTGGTCACATTTGATCCTAATAACCAAGCACAGAGTCAAGATGAAGATAAATTTTGTATCTTTGCATTTAGAACATATGGCCAATGAAGCCAGAATCAATTTTGAGGCTGCCCATACTTCTTTCACTAAAGAAGAAGCTTATGGTATCGATCTACTCAAAGTTGAAAAGGTAACTGGAGATCGGACCGATCCAGAGGAGGTTCTCTTGAGCGTTTTCATTGATAAATATCCCTTCGGCAATTATCATGTCACTAGACTAGGGACTTATGTCATTTATGATGAAGACCAAGCCATATCGAAGGTGACAAAATAGCCCGAAGGCATTTCGGCCATAGAGCTATGGACACTGCACTTTGATGGTGCTAGATGCAAGGTCAGTGCAAGAGTTGGGATATGCCTGACATCCCCAAGCAATGAAAAGATACTTAGATCTTTCCAGTTCCAATTTTCCTATTCCAACAACAAAGCAGAATATGAGGGCCTCATGCAAGGTTTAAGCCTAGCAGAACGAATGGGTATCAAACAATTAATGGTGTTTGGGGATTCTGAACTAATCATCAATCAAGTTTGGGGTATCAATGCAACAATGAATGTTCATATGATATCCTATAGAGACATAGTCTAGGACCTAATTGAGAGCTTTGAAGCTTTCAATATCCAAGCTGTTCCCCGAGAACAAAATGCGGTTGTTGATCGCATGGCTATAATCAAAGCTTAGTTTTGTCTTGCTTCCGATCTAGTGGATAAAAGACACTCTGTACAAGTGATTATCCGATCGACAATCCCAGATAATGAAGAAATCTGGCAAGTCTTTGAAAGTGATGAACACATTGCCTCATTCATCTAGCACTCCAGGGAGTTTGTCGATCAGGTACAACCAAATATTACAGAAGCCTATGAGGGGAAAATAATTCAACTTAGGTCCAAAAAACTTCCCAAAGGGTTAGTCACTCTTGAAAACCTTTTTGATTGTGATGATGAAAAAAATGACAAGAGGAATTTTGTAGCTGACAAAGGCAATTATGCGGACCTTTAGGTTAGAGATGGAAGAAAACTCAAAGTCAGGAAGGATGTCCCACACCATGATAAAGAAAGGCTCATCAAATTTTGTGAAAAATATGAAGGAGTGGTGGCCTATTCATATGATGACCCCAAGGGATATGATCCCGACATCATTCAACATACAATAGAGCTGACAAAAGGGGCAAAACTATTCAACAAAAGCAAAGACCAATGAATCCCAAGATTGAGGGGCTAATGGCGCAAGAGCTTACCAAGCTGATTCAATCTCAGATTGTATTCTCGATCAACCGCAGTACCTGGGTCTCCAACTTGGTGTCGGTCCAAAAGAATAATGAAGGCATCCACTTATGTGTGGATTTCCAGGATTTGAATAGAGCATCCCTGAAGGATCACTATCCCCTGCCTTCCATGGAATCTATTCTACAAATAGTGTCAGGGTCAGAGATGTTTTCTCTACTAGATGGCTTCTTTGGTTATAATAAGATCCAAGTCAAAGAGGAGGACCAATATAAAATGACAGTCACTACCAAGTGGGGAACATTCACATACGCTAAGATGCCTTTCAACCTCTTGAATATAGGATCCACCTTCTAGCGGACCATGGACATCGCTTTTAGTGAGTTGATTAACACAATCATCTTGGTT
The DNA here is from genome assembly GCA_007115665.2 of Sequoiadendron giganteum. Taxonomy (NCBI): domain Eukaryota; kingdom Viridiplantae; phylum Streptophyta; class Pinopsida; order Cupressales; family Cupressaceae; genus Sequoiadendron; species Sequoiadendron giganteum. The sequence continues at coordinate 563,549,254 of CM021101.1, read as the reverse complement.
TATCTAGATGACCTTATCGTGCTCTCAAAGCATACGAATGATCATTTCGATTAGCTAGAGTTGGTTTTCAAAAAATTCTAGGAGTTTGGGATATCCCTGAACCCAAAAAAAAAAGTGTTCGGAGTACTGCAAGGAAAATTATTGGGACATGTGGTGTCCAAGGATGGAATCGCAATTGATCTAGAACAAGTGAAGGTAATTAGGGAAATTTTCCTTCTAGTCAACAAGAAGGGAGTTCAGTCCTTTCCAGGAAAGGTAAACTTTGTGAGAAAATTCATCTTTGATTTTGCAAGGATAATTTGGCCCATCACCCAGATGAGAAAAAAGGATCAATTTTTCAAATGGACAAAAGAAGCGCGAGAAGCCTTTGAGAAAGTTAAAGATGGTATTTCTTCGGCTCCTATATTGGTTAATCCATATTTATCAAAGGACTTCATAATGTATGTATTTAGTATTAATTCAAGCATTGCTATTTTCTTAACTCAGAAAAATGATGAAGGAAAGGGAGAACATCTGATAGAATTTTATTCCCAGACCTTGAAAAAATATGATATGAACTAAAACTTCATTGAGAGGCAATATTTTGCAATAGTTAAGGGACTCAAGAAGTTCAAACACTTGATCTCTTGCAACAAGGTGATTTTTTATGTCACACATTCCAGTGTAAGTGAATACATCATGGAGGGAGAAATCACCAAAAAAGGGATAATTGGATCACCAAGATCCTTGAATATGACATTGAGGTCAAGCCTACAAAGACCATCTAAGGAAGAGGACTGTACAAATATCTGGCACACGATGAAGAGATCATAGCCGAAGAAGAACAACCAGATCTAGTTCTAATGAATGAGTTAAGAGTGAAAGGTTGCTGGCTGACGGATAGAGTAAGATTCATGCAGATTGAAAAATACCCATCGGGCCTTCCTTCTCAGAAGAAAATATTTTACAGGCTATAGAATAGCAGTTTCAAACTCATAGAGGGATTCCTCTTTAAGAGAAACTTCAACGACGTTTTTCTGCAATGTGTCACAACAAAGCAAGCGAGAGAGATTCTTAGCACCTTCCATAGTAGTCCCATGGGTGGACCTTATTTTGCAAAGACTACCACTATAAAAATAATGTGTGCAGGATATTTTTGGCCTACAATATTCAACAACTCACATTCCATGGTCAAAGCCTATAAGGAATTTGCCAATTCTTCGCACCCCAAAGGGAAAATTCTGCAATGTCGGTCAACCCGATAGTGGTTGATGAGCCATTTGCTCAATGGGGCCTCAAATTCATTGCAATGATCAATCCTACCTCCAACACTGGACATAAGTGGATCCTAACGGCCATAGACTACTTCACAAGGTGGACCGAAGCCATGCCCCTAAAGAATGCAACAAAGGCAGAGATAGTAAACTTTCTCGAAGAGATCGGAGGAGATTCAGCCCTCCTAAAACCATCATCTCCGATAATGCCAGAGATTTCCTAGGATCTAAGGTATGTCAATTCGTACTCACACATGGCATTTTCCTAAAAACATCGTCAAACTACTACCCACATGGTAATGGCCTAGTAGAGTCAACTAACAAAAATTTAGTTTAGCTTATCAAAAGAATTGGGTTGAAGCACCAAAAGGAGTGGCATAAATGTCTTCAGGTGATGCTTTGGGTGGATCACATAACTCTTAAACAGGCTCTCAAGACCTCACAGTATAAATGTGTGTATGGTAAAGAAGCATTATTGCTTATCTCCATAGAAATCCTGGCACTACAATTGCTTAAAACTCTGGAGATTGAGGAAAATGGAGCTATGGAGGTCTGGTTGGCCAAATTAATGGAAGTGAAAGAGAAAAGAGAAAAGGCCCTGTCAGCCATGAACAACCACCAAACCATAGTAAAAAGCTGGTTTGACAAGAAAGCTTTAGACCAAGGTTTGAAATGTGGGGATTTAGTGTTAAAATTTATTGAGCGGGCTACAAAAACTGGCCAACAAAGGAAATTTGATAGCCTGTGGGAGGGTTCGTTTAGGATAATTCAGTGCAAGAAATATAATGCATTTGAATTGGAAAACATGGAAGGAGAAGCGCTAGGGATTCCGGTTAGCTAAATCCACCTTCAATTGTTCCATTGGGCTTAATTAAACATTTCTACCATGTAAATATGTAATTATTGTATTTATTTTCCTTTGTGTTCTCTTTTGTTCAGCCGGTCCTTTTAATCCATGATGCAATAGAAATTAACATTATGATTTACTGATAACCTATATGCCAGAAAGGATAGGAAATATTCAACGAACTAGAAAATAAGCCATAATAGATGATAGTAGAAAAGAAAAGACAACAAATAATATAAAAGGTTGTATTCATTTCAAAAGTATGATATACTTTGATTTTACAAAGTTCAAAATGGCTTTGATGCCATATTTTAAAGTATATCTATATATATATATATATGTAGCTATATATGGAGGAAGCCTTTTTTTAGGCTTATATACAAAAAGAAAAAGGAATGGGGTGGTATTTGAGTTGGCAGCAATGGTAGGAACATCTTCATCCACAGGTGTAGGAGTAGGAACAACAACAATAGAAACATCTTCATTCACTAGAGCCGGGTTGGTAGCAGCAACCATGTGAGGAAATGGGAATACCAGATTCCTGAAATCAGTGTACTATTCTACATCGTAGAATAGTACCACTTTGTAAACATGCAACAGGAAACGACATGCATGGGTAACTTTCTGACAGTGCTCAACTTGCACCTGAAGGCAGAAACCACTGAGAAACGACACCCATGGCACCACCACGTCTTCCTCGATATTCTTTCGGAGGTCACTTGCAATGGGTAAGCCCAAGCTGTAGACCATGTTTGCCACAATTTCTCTAAGACCCATGAGGTATCGCTTCGGGAAGATCTCTAATGCAGGTAGAGAATCATTGGATTTGGAACTTGGATATCAAGAAAAGAGGCCATGAAATGCTAGCATATGTCAATATTCACTCTATATTTATCCTCGTATTCCATGCAATCTTGACCCAAGACCCATTTTATTGCTATAATTTCTAGAGAATGCTTGTTCTTCGTCATTATCTTCAGTCTCCTATTTGATACTTTGCCCAAGAAGGTAGTCAGTGCTTTGGTGCTAGTAAGCCTAAGAGGATTATTCATGTTGTCTAATGCTACCAAGATGCTACTGCTAATACTACTCAAACTAAAAGCACTAAACACTAATCCAATCACCTAATACTAATGCTAGTGCTACCAACTACTAAGTGTGATTCTATGGTTGCCTTAGCACCTATTTATAGAAATGGAAAGGATAAGCATGGTAATTTGCATACCATAAGCATGAGGTTAATCAAGTACCACCTCAAGAACTACACCAAGGCTCACTCGAGACTCTCACCCAGTTGCATCTACAGGTACGAGTTGCTGCATGCAAAATTAAGGAGAGCTAATTAATTAGCATAAGTTGGTGGCAGTCTCCGGCGGTAGTCTATATGGTTAGGCGCTGAGGTATAATTTTATAGGCACTTCTCAAACTCTAAAAAGGAATGAAAATTTTTTTGGAACTTATTGCATACTTTTGCGTAATCATTTTGTTTGGGATATTAATTTCCATGACGTATGATGCCTAATCTGCCTTCAAATCACCGACTCAATTTCCAAGGAAAATCACACTGTGGGTTGTAGGTACTTGGGGTCATTATGAATTCTTGTCATTTCAAAATGGCAAGTAATTCATTTCACATGAGAAAATAGCTAGCGGTACATGCCAAATTTAATGTAGGGAAAGAAACCCTCATCTACCACTCGAAAGAAGTAAAAGCTAAGTATTACATGTGATTGTTAAAATAGAGAAGAAAGCTCTTGATAACACAGTCAGAGCAGAGAAGTTTTGAAGTGTAGAATCACTATGGAGTGCGTAATAAATTGTAGGAGTTCGAACGCAAATGGAATCTGTTGCCCCTGAAGTGGCTCAGAACTGGCAGCTGGATAAAGTGGGTGAGACATCTCAAAGCTTGGCTAATGTAATGCTCACATCACCCATGGTTAATCTTTTCTAAGATGAGTGTTATGCTATGCCTAGAATTCAAGAAAATACGACCTGGGATTGCACATGGTTAACTCAGAAGTAGACTCACAGGGACAAAATTCTGATAAAGGAAGAGTGGGATAACATTTATGACCAACCCTAAAGGCTTAAGAGAAGTGACTTGCGCCAGAATGAAGAAAGCCTTAGAACATCAACTATCATTCAAGAAATGGCTCTCTGGACTTCCACAACATGTGGTCCCTTATGTGCACCACTATCTAGAGATAGTTTGTGAGAGAATTCAACACTTCAATCCGAAAACTGGTGCCATTGAGGGAAGAAGGCTAAGAGTTTAATATCTGCAAATGCTCTTAGAGACATGTTGTACATTTCAAGGGACAACACCAGGATGCTGCCAATGGAGCCATTCACCCAAAAAAAGGGCTCAAGGTTCTAGAAAGGGAGAAGAAACGCCCTTGAATTTAATAATATGGAGACCAAAAGACCCCAAGATTGCCAGTAGCCGATAAGGAATCCAATCCATCGCATTGAATTCAAACAAGAAATCTTGCAAGATTCCTTCTCCATGATGGCTTTTGTGTGTGGCTTGGATGATGACAAGACCGTGCACAATTTTCATTTGGGTCTGGGTTTTCAGCTAAGGAAAAAACATGACCCATTCTGGTACGATTTCATGGACATGATTGTCAAGGATATGCTGAAACAAATTGTAGAGTTTGAGACTGTGAGTAATTTCAGATATCCTTCTCTCCTTGCCTATATGTTTGTACATCAGAACCCTGATTTCTTCAAGGAGAAAATAGAATTGTCAATTTTTGATGAGAAGAATCATAAAAAGCCAGTTTCAATGTGGACTCACATCCGCTCTTCCACCTATGACTATCATACATTTTTTGGAGAATTTCTTGATTCCAATTTTGCATGACTTGAGCGTGGATGGTGACCACTATCACTTTTTGGCCGATCAAACTGGTTGGATGCAAGCCCTACTCCCCAAGTGTGACTGGTTCCTCAGACAGGATTTCACATGCGTTCGAGTGCATGCATTTTTGGAGGAGCCAATCCAAATCTCAACATGCGTCACTGATTGGATATTGGCTCTTGAAGTATTTCAAAAAATGGCCAGTATTGATTGGAATTTTTTCTCTGATCTGAAAAATAAAAAGAGAGGGTTTTTCAAATGCCCCCTGAGCTACAAAACAGTGGTCATGGTAAAGAAGAAATCGGTTGAGCTGATGGAGGCAAAGTTGGCTCACCTCGGGCTGGTGTTCATTTGTGATAAGTAGGACTACAATCTCGAGGATTATTTGGGTAACACATGTATTAAGGTAAAACATAGCCCTCGACCTTACTGGGAAGCGTGGCGAAATACTCTAGAGGATTTGAGCATACTATGGGTGGACATGGCTCACATGCTGATAGATAATTGAAGGCCATCATAGCTCTATTTCTATCATCCTAGGGGGAAGTTTGATGAAAATTTCCACATGAGTGCTACCCTCCACAATATTTTGATGAGAGAATATGGCTAGAAAATGGAAAAGATTAATGCTTTCTAGATTTAGCTCCAGGAGATCAGGTGCCCCATCGCCCCGTTCCAAGAACTGTTAGTCTTCAACACCGATGATCAGTTTGATAGTCTCTGGAATGAGGAGCATGTTGATTATGATGTGAGTAATGTGAAAGATCCCGGCCCTAAGGAGGTTGCATGATGTTCTAATAAGGTGAAATAAGAAGCAATGGGAAAGTAGCCTAGCACAACTATTGCGAGGTTGTGGATAAATATTTCACAAACAGGGTCTTTGTAGTCTCAAACTTGGGCCGTGAGAAATCCTAGAGGAACGTAGTAATAAACGGAAGTAGTAGATGTGGAGAACTCTCCACCATGCAAAAGACAGTGCACTGATGCAACTTCTAGAGAAAGTTTGCAGGAGGCTACGGTGAGCTAGGGATCAGAGACAAAATCTACCACTCAGGTATCTTTCTCTCCCCCTCTTCTCAGCTCCCAGCCTCTTGTTTCTTCCTTTGTCTCTATGACGTCCATCACTCTAAGTGTTAGCCTAGCTTTCTTTATCACTGCTATAATGGTTATGGGATGTTTCTCCCAGTTTTATCATATCAGACAGATGGATTTCACTCCCCCAAGAGTTGCTTCATCTTTTGTTGAAGCCCCGTCAACATAGACATTTTCTTCCCTTTCTGCATCTATGGATATCGTCCCCTTGGTATCTAAAATTACTGCCCCTTTTATCTCCATTGAGTCAACTCTAAGCCCAACCTTTTCAACAAATGGAACTTGTTGCATCTCCATTGCCACCAACATTTCCCATGAGTCCTCCTACACCTTCATCACCTAGAGTTTGGAATATTCCTCCCTTCTCTCCGCTTAGGGTTTCCTTTCCAAATAAGAAAACATCTCAGGTCACCCACCTCTCATTCCCTTTTGTTGTCCCTCCCAACATACACTTTGCAGATGAATGCATTAGATCACCAGCTCAATTCTTGTTGCAGGGTGATATAACAAAGCAAGCTTGAGTTATTTGGCTCCAGAAGAAAAGGGAAAAGGATGCTAAGAAGCCAACAGAGCCTAGGGTCCAAACAATTTATAATGAGGCTCAACAATCATTGCATTTCACAACCATGCATCCCAACATCACAAAAATACAGGGGGAAATGTGGCCTGATGGTTGATGTCTACGCCGTTGGACTTGCCTTGCATATTGTCTAACCATAGGATAAAGTTGAGCTCATGCAGGAGATGCAGCAGGTAGTAACAATTGACTTTCTCAAGTCTGGTCACAAGCTAAAGAAGGTGGAGGATGAGCTCAAGGCTGTTAAAGAAAGAATTGAAGTCCTGTTGGCAAAGGACAATGTGCGAGAGGTAGACTTTATGCACCTAGAAAAAAATGCACAGGAAGAACAAGCTATCCTGCAAAAGGAGCTCGAGAGGTCTCAATTCCAAAAATCCAACCAAGTGGTAGAGCTGCAATGAAAGAATCAAGAGTTACAAGACCAGTTGGCCTAGGTAGAGAAGGAATTTCATCAAAAGGATGAAGAGTTGCAGCAACTACGCGTTCAGTTGGAGCAAGTAGTACAATTAAAGGAAACAGATCTAGCAAGCCAACAGGCTCAGTTTGAAAGGGACATCTAGGAGAACAAGATCTCCTTGGAAAAAGAGTGTGAACCAAAGCCAGGCTGAGGAAAGGTGGCTTGCCACATAAAGGGCCTTGTAGGAGAAACTCTCCACTATCGTAGAACAAATTGCAGGGTTGACACAAGATATTAGGATGAAGGATGCAAAGATTAATATCTTGAAGAAAATTTCTCAAACTCCTACTCCACAGTCAGACCTCCGCTTAGTGGCCCAACAACTATATGCTTCCTACTGGGAAAGGGTCAAGGCTTTATGTCTGAATCTTCAAACCACACTTTAATTTATGGTGGAGGCAACAAATTTAAGCAGAGAAGTTCACTATGCAATGGGATAATTCCCGAAATTCATAAGGGAAAAAGTTCCTAAAGTAGAGAATCTACTAGATAGGCTATACATAGTACCAAATGAAGATCTAGTGCATGCAAGTATTGAAAATTGAAGGTCAGTTGCTAAGATCACAAGGGATTTTATCCACTTCCCTGAAGCCACCCTCCATGCTCAACATTGCTCAATCACATTAGCCTGAACTATGGATAGCATGAGGGAAAAGTTTTCCCTGCTGACCCAAATAGGCTTACCCTCTTTGTTTCTTTCTGTTGACTCGGTTGCCACCGTGGAGAAATTTTTTTCCATAATTTAGGAGAAGAAGTAGGATTTATCTGCTTTCTAGAGCTTCAGCCAAACTCCTACCACTAAGGATATTGAAGGTGTCACTCATCAGATCACGCGACTACTTTTTCAGCTTGAGTCTAAATATGGGATATCTACAACGCTACCCTTTAAGGAGGTAATCAATCTGCATGAAGAACATAAAAAATTGCGTTGCATATCAACACCTTTCGAGGCCAATTGACTACCACTGTAGACTTCTTTTTCCAAACTCTGACTCTAGTGCTCAATGAATAAGGCTCTAGTCTGCAAAACTAGAAATGTTTGGGTTCATCGTTTTGCAGGCAAAAAACCCTTGATAGTCACCAAAAGCTGTGGATATTAAATTTATACCATGCTCCCTTCGGGTTTCTTTGTTGTTGTGCTTCGCTTTCAACCATGTCCGATGTTTTTGAAGTCCTTCGACCATAATTTCAACAGAATCAGCTCGCTGGTTCCATGTGTCATCCAATCGCTCATTGAAGGGGAACTTCCCTTCCTTTCTCTTTCGGGCCCCGACCGCATGCCATGTCACCTCCCTTGAGTGAAATTTTTAAGCAAGCCCCATAGTGGTGCCGATATGCTGAAGGCTCCTCCACATGTCCTCAAAATAGGCATTTCATTCATGAGAAAGATGGAACAAAGTCCGGTCCCCGACTGCATGCCATGTATCCTAACTAACTCTATGGGATTGCGACACGTGCTTGCTCGGGCTTTAACTATTTTCAAATGTTGGGACCAGCTCCATCATTCATAGGGGATGTATGTGACTCATGGGTGACTGTGTTCATGCTTCAAAATCTTTTTTGTTGCAACGGTCGTGATGAGTCATTGTTGCAGACATCATTGCTCATGATTGGGAATCTTTTCTATTATAGGCCTTCAAGCGATGGAAGCCTTTGGCTATATATACTGCTTCTTTTAAACAAAATCAAGTTCAAAATATGAGCAAAAAAATTAGGAAGACACCAAGCCTCTTTTTTTGCTAGATAATTATAAAGACTCATAGACTGTGCCCTTGTAATTTTGTCTCTCTGTTTCTTTAACTATTTGAAAAACATTATACTGTGTTTTTACTGAATGGATTGTTTGCAACATCAATGATTTGAATAGAATTCTGATTTAAGACCATGTCTCTGACTCTTTCTTTTCAGTAAATCTTTATGCAAATTATTTTATGTGATGAAATAAATTATTAAGGTCTTTCTCTTTGATGTTTCTTATTTCAGGACATAGTAGATTGTTGAACGGGCCCTTAAATCACATCCAAAAGATAGATTTATCATTCCTTACATCTAAATATTGGCGCATCGCCCTAGTTAGATCTTTTATTTTTTAGATCTGCTTCCTTTTCCCATTCAAAACCCTAGTTATAGAAGAAGTCAACTTCTTTAAAAATCTAGAGGTCACTCAGTTTAGCGCAAATGGTCCCCCATAAACTGAGTTTCCCATAAGGTTTTTACCTTGTCATTTTTTGGCATCAACTAATATCTTGCTCCATTGGCTGATATGGTAAACATGGTAGATTCTCACACTCAATCATCTTAGGAGTGTGAAAATAATACCCCTACCATATCCTTCTCTTCTAGTGATTTTTTGATTGGTATAGAGGATGGCCCTCTCTACATACTTACTCATGTCAATAAGAAAAAATTAATAGAGTTCTCATTGACCCTTCTAGTAGGATTAATGTCATCATAGAGGAAATCATCTTTATTAACCAACTTCATCAAGATAATTATGATGAGTTACATATATTTATATTTGTACATATGATGGATTATCTCTTCTAACTATGGGTTCTATCACCTTGGTGGTCTAGGTCAAACCCAAGTGTATTGAATCCATTTTCTCTATCATTCTCAACTCAACCTCTTTGGTGTGAAATTAGGCATCCCATGTCTACCTTCCAGACAATTAAATGCTTTATTAATCCATAAATTCTTATGTTCTCCCACAAATTCATAGTGCATATCATCCAACACATTAGATATAAACCACTCATCTTATATAAGGACTTTTCTCTTGATCACTTCTAGCCTACAAAATTAGGACCCTTGCAACCTCATGATGATTTTCTCTTCAAATCTTACTCAAGATTTAAAGTGATTCATTCAAGGTCCTCCTCTTTAGCTCCTTCTTCCTTTTCATTTATGGTTTATTCCCCATCAATCACCAAGTTGTAATAGTTTACCTTTATCCCCATGTCTACCCCTTTGGTAGAAAAGGATAATAATGCTCCATTGGATCAACCTCATGCTCCCCCTAAGGTATCCCAAGCTCCATCAATGCCTTGTGTTCTTCCACATGTCAATACAATAGACCAAGGAAAAACACCCATGTTTTTGAGATCTTCCTCACAATTTTTTAATTCTCCCATGGCTCCTACCATTCCTTGAACTACCCCTATAATAGGAAAGTTATCCCATTAGATGAGAATATTCATGTACACTTTTGAAACCTCATCTTCTAGTACTTATTATTTATCTTATTTCCCTTGTGATAAAAAGAGGAAAGGTACTTGTGATGCATGGACCCAAAGTTTCTCAACCTCTAACTACTATTATTTTTCCTCCTCCTATTCCAATAGTGAGGAAAACCTACAATTGGGACAAATCATGTTCCCCCTCCTACAATTACACCTGAACCCCACCATCAACAAAACTAGCTTGTGTGAAAAGAAAAGCATTGTTGACTTGTGTTCACTCATTAATAGGTTGCCATATAGATTCCCACTACTAAGCATCCTCCTCCCATGTAACCACATATAGATCTTGGCATGTATTATTTTCCCCCTTATCCACCTCCTCGTGCTTCGCCCATAGTACCATTTTCCATCATCATGACCTTGAAGAGCTTCATCCCAAAGTGTGAAAATCATCTTGGCTCCTTTTATGGACCCTCATCTTATTCCACACCTCCCTGATATCCCTTATTTATCTATTTCATTGGACATACCACACACATTTATCATTTACAACACCATTATTTCCACCCTTGTACCATTCCAAGGAACTTTCCATTAGATTTTTTGAGACATTCTCCATCCCACTACTATTAAAATTGGCATCCCCCCTCTTATCAAAATAAGAATTAAATATTTCCCAACTCTACCTCACCAAAAATGAAAAATAAACCGGCCACCTTCTTTACAAACTCTATGTAGGAGTTTATGGTGAACTCCTCAACACCCTAGGATCACCTACAAGGCAAAATAACTTCCACAAGAGAGAAATGAAAAAAATATCATGTTATGATTATGGATGTAAGATTGATATATTGATTTTTTGTTATAGTGTACATATGATGCCTTTCTTATATAATAAAGGTGTGATGATGTACCAACATTAAATTACCGTGTCATAATTAAATGGCATGATCCAACATTAAATAACTGAGGACACAAGCATTAAATAAAAGCCAACTAGATAAGATATGATAAGATATTATCTAGACAAATAAGACTTCTAGAAAAAGTAACTAGGAACTAAGTGGACTTAACATGTAAATAATACATAGATAGGTATAAAATATATTTACACCAACACTCTAAACCATTATGCAACTATTCTTCTCACAGAATTATTCTTGACTTCTTCTATTCTTATCATTGCTCATATTTAATATATTAGAAATTTGATAGTTCTCTTGTTACACATCTTGTTATTAATTTATCAACCTCCCCTCACAAGGAGCACTTGTTTAAATCCTTCATTGATATTCCAACACTGTCTTCACTCTTCGCAAGATCATTGACACTTTCCTCACATGAAGTTTAGGAAGATGTTGTACTTGTAGCCAACTCTGTAGCCATTGATGTAGGTGATATATTCCTAGTACTTTTGTGAGGGTACTCACTCTACAAGCTTGACCTCCCTCCCCTTATGATAAAGATTGGGAGACTAATAATCTCTGCGAGGATTCTCCTTAGAATAGTGCTTTCATATCTTTAGATTATATATATTTTTATAAGTGATTTGCAATCTCTATAGTTGCTTTTTTGTGTTTTTTAATCTCTCTTGAAGGACCCATGATACCCTTGTAGGTACATAGATATAAGGAAAATAAAATTTTCTCATTTCTTATCTTTGTATCACGATTCTTCTATTTTTTGTACTTTGCATTTTCAACTTTTAGGGACGATAAAAATTGTTGAGGAATTTAGGCCTCCTCCATGTTAAACCATTTTTTTAAATTTTTCATGTGAATTTATTCCTTTGTGCCTGTAGTTCTACCAAACTAGGGGAATGATGACTTTACTTATTCCTTTAATGATATACATGATTGCACATATTCATACTAACCCCAGGTATGTGGATCCCTTGGTGTGTGTTTGCATGAGTGATGTATATTTTATGTGACATCCCTATCTTGTGTGATGTCATTCCATGAGCATAATGTTACATGTTTCATAATGCAACATCATTGTTGGTGCATATGTGTTAAGAACCTATTTATTCTTCTCTATATCCTTAAAATAAATTCAATTTTTGACATCATGAAATTATTTTAAAGGGGGGGCTCTCACACACTTCATCTCCTAATTCTCAAAAAAATATTAATGTGTGTTCTCCTTGTAGCTCGGGAGCATATGAGCCACATAGCATAATATATATTTCTATATTTTGGGTCCACATATGTCCTACCCATTTCATGGTTACCCTACAACACAACTTGTAGTAACCATGGTCAGTAAAAAGCATAGTATGGACTCTAGCACAATGAAAATTTCCAGCCATACCCACTTTAATTAGCAATCCCATGCTCTTCATACTCTCTCTCTCTTGCTCAATGTATATTTCTTTGTGTTTGTTTATATGAGTGTTCATCTTGTGCCCTTCTTATGTGTAGTATATTTTCAACTTATATATTTTCTTGTAATTTTTTGTATAATGTTCATGTTTTGTGTTGTATATCTTGGCTATTTGGTGGGTCTTCTTTCAAGGCGAATATCTACCTAGTTTGAATATTTTGCATCGTCTACAATATCCTTGGGTAAATTTTATAATTTCATTTTCTACTTTTATATGCATATATAGCATAGTTCATATGCCTACTAAATTGGGGGGAAATTTAATGTCAAAAATTTCACACCCTTAAAATTTTACACTATATCATTTCCTCTCTTTAGCCCTTTGATTATAATATTGTTAATTAAAAATGCCAACACTAAAACTTCATATTTTTGGCAATTTTATGATGTTCTTGACTTTTTGAGTTTAAATTTTTCAAACAAGAGTACCTACATGTAAATATTTATGTGTCATGCTAGCATCCCACAAAAAAATGTGGTACCAATGGTCATTGGAGCATTACCTTCCTGTGTATATTCTGGAATAAATTCTCTTGCATGTAGTTTTGTTGAACAAAACATTCCCTACTTGCTATTAAAAAAGAGATTTTTTTTTGTTTTCAAGCATTCAAACTCTACAAATTTGAATATTTTTTCTACCATTTTCAAAAACAAGCAACCTTTTCATACTATGCATGTCATTTTATTGAAGGTCTTTGACCATCACCTTCACGGATTGCGAAGAACAATGAAACTTAGAAGAAACATATTTCTTGGAGGTTTTCCACAAATTTTAGGTAATTTTGTTTTATTTTCGTTCCCTTTCTCTCTTCCTCATAATTTTATGCTTCCATTTGAAAATATCAAATCTTATAATAGTCTATTTAGATTATTCTATATCATTTTGTATTGCATTTTCATTTTGAGGAAATCACATCTTTTATTTAAATATTGTTAAAAAATCCTCATTGTTGTGGAAGTTGGAAGAGAAAAATAAGGGTTTTATTGAGGAAAGCCCCTCAAATAGCCAACCAAAACATTTTTCTCTCATTTTTTTGCATGTAGATTTACATAGGGAAAGAAAAGTATTTTGTGGTACTAGTGATACCTCTTCCTCTCTCTTTGTGCTTATTTTTATTTTCTTTATTTTGGTATTTCAAAATTAGTTCTTTATTTATGCTAATGTTTTGAATATTTTATGTACACTATTAACTAGTCATTTTCATTTGGTGCATGTGGGGGTCAATTTTGGGTTTTTCCATAATTTTTGTGATCTATCTAGGTAGGACAATAGTGTGATGCAAAGATGTCCACACACACACTAGTGTTTGAGGCAGAGGCTTCCAAAAAGATTTAGAAGGTTCCTTAAGATTAACATTTTCTATTTCCATAGGAATTAGATTGTAATTATTATTATGTAGAGATATATTTTTACTAATTATTTATAACTGAATATTGTAAATTATAATTAAATATTTATTTTTGTAATTTACAATTTTCAGTTATAAGCAATTGTAACTTAGAGGATATAATCAAAATATTCTTTAGATTATTATGTTAGAAACCAAGATCAGACATGCAAACCAAAAGACCTTCCACATAAGAGAAAAATAATAAAAAGCAAGAGCTTTGCATGAAGATGTGCAAATTGATATATTCAGAATTAAAAAATTACATGAGATGATTTGCTTTATAAAAGAAATGTATGCAACCCTAATGTTGACCTAAAAGGGAAACCCTAGTGTGCACACTTAATAATTAATCAATTATTAATGTGCCTAAGTTTAGCTTAAGTATCTAAAGGAATAAGTGACTTAATTAATTAACCAATATGATATAATTAATTAAGTGTAATAACTTATTACTCTAAAACCCCCCCTTAAGATGAACTTAGGAAGTAGCCAAAACACTAGAAAAAAAGACGCATGAAAGCAAAGATGGGTCCCGACAACTAGGCCTGATCAGGTACCCATGTACAAATACAATAATGAGGTAGAGAAGGAAAACCCAGTGGGACAAAACCCCCCTATAATGAGATGACCTACTGCAAAGAAGCACTGGAAGAACACTATAGAGTAACACTGGAACCGTAATCTGGCAAGCAAGGAAAGATACTTCTGTTTACAAGAAACCATATCAAAATCATAATAATGCAACAGTAGACCCGATGCCACTGAACACTCGAAAAATCCAAATGGGAACAACCTTGGAATCCATAAAGAAACAGTACATGATAGAATGATGTGATACTAAAATGAAGTGCAAAGATGCAAGTTCCACCCTCCCAACTGCCAAAATATCCAAGTAATCTCCAAAACACCCATCAGGCCAAATCTGGAATAACGATAAATTTGGGACAAATACAAAAAAACTGCATGGTAGAAACATAGAGCTCCTCAATACCTTTCCAACTCCGCAAATATAGCGAAAATTGGAGATCGTGGCAAAAAGTTATGAGCTCGAAAGCATAAAAAAAGCATTTGGCTTCAAACAAAAATAAATGCAGCTAAACAAAAAAGTACTGAAAAATAAAATGCACCACAAGATAGTGCTCGAAACCAGCTTTCTGACAATATCTCGTTTGCCCGATTTTGATACTATATGCCCAAGTTATGCCAAAACGAAAAAAAATTGCTCCTTTAGGGAAAACTGGGGTTAGGAGGGGCCAAGGGGCAAAGAGCGTCATACGGCCGATGATGTTAGCACTTCACGAAAAAAAAATTGACGACCATCTAGCCATCGCCGCAAAAAATCGGCCCCCCTGCAAAAAAATTTTGGACCCTGGTCACCGATGTGACCGAAGGCACATGGCAGGGGGTTGGGGTAGAGCCCATGGTCCTCAATAGCACCATGACTACAGTGAAGAAGCCTGTAGGGGCTGGCGGAGGGCCCTTGGTCCTACATGTGACTGGGGCGGTGCCTAAGGGACCCTGCAGGGGCTGTACATGGAGCTAACGATGCTACATGGGGGAGCCACCGGCGGCGGCGAGGAACCGGTGGCCACTTGGTGGCCGCCCAGTGGCGGAAGCCATTTGAACTGGAGGCAGGAGCACATGAACCAACAAATGATTTTTTATTAAAAAAAAATCGATTTTTGTGCCTCGGGGAGCATGCTAGTGAGGCTGTACGACTTCCTTGGCAATTTTTTTTGCCTTCCGGATCAACTTCTCCAAAATTGACAAAACGAAGAGCAATCTTAGGGTTTTTGGATGTTGCGAATGCAATGGAAGTGTCCGTTTTGCTCCAAGATGCTTTGAAAAATCAACTACCTCTAGAGCTTGCAAAAAATCATCGAACTTGAAACCCTTACAGATTTCTTCAACGATGACAAAAATCAGAAAAATAAAAGCCAATCTTGACTTTTTCCAGCACTCTGAATCCAATGGTGAAGCCCGATCTGATCCAAAATTCTACATAAATGAACTCAAGGCATGATACCCTCGAGGAACCCTAAATGAACTCTGCAATGATTTTCTCCAAAATTTGAGAAGGGGTTGCATGGACCAAGGCTCTGATACCATGTTAGAAACCAAGATCAGGCATGCAAACCATAAGGCCTTCCACAAAAAAGAAAAACAATAAAAAACAAGAGCTTTGCATGAAGATGTGCAAATTGATATATTCAGAATTAAGAAATTACATGAGATGATTTGCTTTATCAAAGCAATGTATGCAACCCTAATGTTGACCTAAAAGGGAAACCCTAGTGTGCACACTTAATAATTAATCAATTATTAATTTGCCTAAGTTTAGCTTAAGTATCTAAAGGAATAAGTGACTTAATTAATTAACCAATATGATATAATTAATTAAGTGTAATAACTTATTACTCTAACAGCCCACACTCATACTAGTGTTTAAGGGAGAGGCTTCCAAAAATATTTAGAAGGTTCCTTAAGATTAACATTTTCTATTTCCGTAGGAATTAGATTGTAATTATTATTATGTAGAGATATATGTTTACTAATTATTTATAACTAAATATTGTAAATTGTAATTAAATATTTATTTTTGTAATTTACAATTTTCAGTTATAAGCAATTGTAACTTAGAGGATCTAATCAAAATATTCTTTAGATATTTTGATTCATCCTAATATGATGTGTGTAAATTGATCTCAAAAGACTTAAGTTCTTTTTTGTTAGATTAGTTTTCATACCCTACACATAGTATTATATGAAATGTAATATGATCAAATGAGTTGTTATTACAACTAGTATTTATTTAAACCTAAATCATCATATAAAACAAAATAATATTACTTTATATAATAATTTTGATTTATGCTACCATATTTAGACTAGATATTAACTATAAAATAGGTATTACATCTATAGAATATTTATAATCATTAAATTTTTTATTAAATATATTGTTGCAAGAATGGAAAGAGGAATGAAAGTGTTGTCATTGATGTCAAATGGCCAGTTGGTTATCTACTAGTTGTCGTTGACACTATATGTTGAGGATATCTAGAAAATTGTATAAAGGGAAGACTGTAGATTTTCAACTGTTGAGGTTGTTGGTATGGTGCTTTTGAACTATATTTTCTATGTTTTGGTTGAGGTCTGGAAGAATTGTTTTTGGTCTAGATTTCTCTTTATGGCTTGAGAGTTATGTTTCCCTAGTTCTATTCAAGATGGTTTCAGCATTTGGAAGCATCGAGCTTAATTGATCTGTGTTTTATATTGGTTTGGTTGACCGTGTGTCAAGCACTACATTCAAAGTTGATGAAGCGTGTTGGATCTATTATGGGTCTCAATGAAGCATTTTTTTGGGTCACCCTCATTCTAATTCCACCCTAGGATGTTTGACACTGACCTAATTTGAATTTGAAGTTGGATGGCTGAATTTGTATCTTTTCAAAGTTGGAGATGGTATAAATATAGAATGCGCTAGCAATGAAAAGTGTACATAAGAAAAGAAGGTAAGTGAAAGAGAAGACATGACTTTGATGCTATTCTAAAAGTGTGTGAGTTATGTGTGTGGTTGATTAGTGTGAAGCTTAACGCTGAGTTTTCGGATGCAGTAAGTAGAAGGTGAACTCTATCATTTATGCAAGTGGATTAGTAATTATGGTGGAATCCTTTATTGCATTGGGATTTTTGTCTCTCTGTAACAATTATTCTTTGTCTTCTTTGTATCTCTATGGTAGTGAGACATCCGAGTTGTAGCCCTAGGGATAGTGAGCCCTTAATTCAAGTAGTGAGCCTTATTTCAGGTAGTGAGCGTTTTGTAATCGGTTTTGATATTCTCTATAGTGTGAGTTAATCCTCACCATGGTTTTTCCCTCATTGGGGTTTCCACGTAAATCTAGTGCTATTGTGTTTGTTCATTGGAATTTCATGGTTAATCACTTAATAAATTTATGTTTTAGTTCTAGTAATTGAATTTAAGGTTTAAATCTATGACAACTGATTCACCCCGCCTCTCATTTGTCCTATTCAACAATTGGTATTAGAGATTGGTTCCTTGGTGAAGAGCTTAACCACTTGAGCAAGGTCTAGGATGGCAGGTAAAATGATCTATGATTATCCAAAGTTTGATGGAACTAATTATGGTATCTAGAAAGTATTGATGGAAGAATATCTAGAGTATTGCAGATATGATGTAGAGAAAGCTTATAAGGAACCCTACACTCCTCCTACAATGGTCTGAGTACACCTGAAGAAATCAGAGCACACGAAGAAAATAAAAAGGAAAAGTTCATCTTGAAGAATAGTCTAGCACATTCTGAGATGATTAAGGTGCAAAATTTGAAGACGGCTAAGGAAGTTTGGGATACTTTAGAATTTGAAGACGGCTAAGGAAGATGGTGATGAAAGGGTAAAAGAGGCAAAATTATAGAATTTGGAAACAAGGTTTGATCTTTTGCACATTTCTAAAGATGAGAATGTTAAAGACAATCTACAAATATTAGATGAGGTTGTGGCTGGAATGTGATCCCTTGGCGCTATTATAGATGAAACTAAAATTGTAAAGAAGATTCTCAGAACTCTTCCTAATGCTTACAATGAAAAGGTGAGTTCTATTGAGCAGACTATAGATTACAAGACTTGTACTAAGGATTTTTTGCTAATATTTTTGACATCTTATGAGATGAGGAAGATGAATCTAATAAGTGGGGGTAAAACAAAGATTTATTTTAAAGCTACAAAAACTAAAGATCTATATGAAGAAAAATTTGATGAAATCGAAGCTAACTCTATAAGGAGAATGAGAAAAGGCTCTGATAAGTATGAAGGTAAAGTTCCCTTTAAGTTTTTTAGTTGTGGAGAAATTGGTCACTATGTTGTAAAGTGTCTGGAAAGAGCTAAAAGGAATACACAAAGATATGAGGAAAAGAAGAAAGGAAAGAAGATTAACAAAGCTTACTATGTGAATGAGAATGCCAGTATTTCAGATGAAGATTTAGAATATGAAGATCTAGATGACAATGAATTCTGTTCTTGGTGATTAAGGATGAACCTACTTCTACTAAATCATAAATACAATCAAAAGAAATTCCTCCAGAAAAAGAGAAGGAGAAAGAAAAAGAGGAGAAAAATTAAGGTAGGGTTATCTCTGCCCTACATGCTAAACAAGAAAATAATTTTTGGGTAGTTGATAGTGGTTGCTCACATCACATGACTTGTGACAACAGTAAGTTTTTGAAACTTTAAAAATATGATGGAAGTTTGTTTATGTTTGGAGATGAAACCGGTGCTAAAATATGTGGGATAGGTTTAGTAAGTTTTGATGGCAAGCATCATACCGACAATGTTTACTATGTTAAGGGTTTAAGGCATAATTTTTTGAGTGTTGGTTAGATATGCAGAAAAAGATATGATCTTGTGTTTAAGGATGATAAATGTGAGATCCATAAAGGATCCAGAACATTGATTGCTACAAGGAAGAAATCTGAAGGGAACATTTATTAGCTTAAAGGTGTTGATGGACAATGTTTTATGACTCAGATAAATGATAGTTGGCTATGGAATAGGAGAATGTGTCACATGAATTTTGATAACTTGGAAAGAATTAGTTATGTTTAGTTCATGAGATATCTACCGAGAATTACAAAGCCTATAAATGCTATCTGAAAAAATTGCTAGTTCAAAAAGAAAACAAGAAGTCATTATAGATCAAGAGAACAATCTACTACTAGATTATTGGATTTGGTTCATCTAGACCTTTGTGGTCCATGAGAGTGTGAAGTATTCTTGGTTAAAGGTACTTTATGCTTTTAATTGATGATTATTCTAGATATACATGGGCTACATTTCTAAGAGATAAATCAGATGCATTAGATAGATTCAAGGCATTCATGGCTATGGTTGAAAATGAAGTGAATTTGAAGATTAAATGCTTGAGATCTGGTTGAGGTGGAGAATTCACCTCCTATGAGTTCAATATGTTTTGTGAAGTGCATGGTATAAAGAGAAAACTATCTGCTCCAAGAAATCCTCAGCAAAATGGAGTTGTTGAAAGAAAAAATAGAATAGTTCAAGAAGCTTCTAGGTCAATGATCACTAAAGTCAGATTATTGGAAGTTTACTGGAAAGAATCCATTCACACTATTGTATATGTATTCAATCGAGTTCAAGAAAGAGAAAAAAAGTACAAAGACTCCCTATGAGCTATGGCATGAAAGAATCCCTATAGTCAAATATTTCAAGGTATTCAAAAGAAAATGCTATATAATAAGAGATGAAGAAAATTTGGGTAAGTTTGATGCAAGAAGTGATGAAGGAATATTTCATGGATACTCTACTAAGAGCAAGGAATACAATTGTTTCAACAAAAGACTGAGAAAAATTGTAGCAATCTAGAATGTGAAGGTTGATGAAGCAGTAAAGAATTATGTTGATATTGATCGATATATGTTTGATGAACATGACTGTGTAAGAATAGAAGAAGTTTTGGAAGAACAAGATAAAGATGAACAAGAAAAATACAATGAAAGTGAAGAAGATGCTTTGGTGATGTCCCCTAGAACACCGAAATATGTACAAAGGAAACATTCAGAAAGTTAGATTATTGGAGACAAAACAAAAGGTGTGTTAACTAGAAGCAAAGCTTCTACTGAAGTGAATTTGAGCTTTTTCTGTGAGATTGAACCAAAGTCAGTAAGTGAAGCCTGTAAGGATGAGCATTGGAAGAAAGAAATTTTTTGTAGATTGAGAAGAATCAAACTTGGGAATTGGTCCCAAGACTAACAGGCAAAAACATTATTGGATCAAAATGGGTATTCAAAAATAAGCTAAATGAGAACGAGAAAGTTGTTAGAAACAAAGCAAGAATTTTGTGCAAAGGCTACTCACAAGTAGAAGGCATATATTTTCAGGAGAATTTTTCCCCAGTAGCAAGAATGGAAGCTATAAGGATGTTCTTGGTATTGGCTGCTTACAAATATTTCAAATTCTATCACATGGATGTAAAGTCAACATTTTTGAATGGTGAACTACAAGAAGAGGTCTACATGGAACAACTAGAAGGATTTCAGTTAAAAAATCAACTAGATATGGTGTGCATATTAAAGAAAGCCTTATATGGATTGAAGCAAGCTCCTAGAGCCTGGTATGCAAGGCTAAATAAGTACTTGAGTCAACAAGGATTTAACAAAGGTACAACAAATAGTAATTTATATTTCAAGACTGAAAATGATAGAATCCTGATTGTTGTTGTATATGTTGATGACATTATATTTGGAGGGAATGAAAAGATGTGCAAGATGTTTGTGAAAGAAATGGAGAAAGAATTTGAAATTTCTATGTTTAGCGAGATGAATTTCTTTCTTGGGTTATATATTAATCAATCAGAGGAAGGAATTTTCATTTCACAATCTAAGTATGTAAAGGAGATGTTGAAAATATTTGGAATGGATGGTTCCAAATGAGTAAGTACCCCTATGGTGACTAGATGTAAATTGAGTAAAGATGATGATTCACCTAAGATTGATCGGAGCAAGTATAGATCTTTGATTGGTGGACTGTTGTATTTGACCTCTACAAGACCAGATATTATGCATGCGGTTTGTCATATGGCTAGATTTCAATAACATTTGAAGGAAACACATGTTACTGCAGTTAAAAGGATATTTAGATATTTTAATGGCACTTCAGAATATGGGTTATGGTATCCCATGGATACTTATTTTACACTTAGTGCTTATATAGATGCAGATTGGTCTGAAAGTATAGATGACATAAAGAATACTAGTGGTGGTGAATTCTTTCTTGGATGTAGATTAGTGCCATGGTTGAGTAAGAGGAAAGATACAGTCTCTTTGTCTACTGTTGAAGAGTATATTGTTGCTGCATCTTGTTGTACAAAATTTTAATGGATGAAACATACATTGAAAGATATCACAATGTTGTATGATGATCCTATTTCTATCTTATGTGATAATACAAGTGCAATTAACATTTCAAATAATCATGTAATGCACTCAGGAACTAAGCACATGTCTATCAGGTATCATTTCTTGAGAGAGAAGATCATGGAAAATGAAGTCAAGTTCGAGAATGTTTCAACAAAAGATCAGATTGCAAATATATTTACAAAGGATCTTCCTAAAGAAACTTTTGAGTATCTCTGGGATAAGCTAGGGGTTATTGCCCCTCCTTTTACAAACTAAGATACATTTGGAGATGCATCAGTTTGGTGGATTCATGGTTCTATCTCTTTGGACTAACATTTTTGGTGGCTACCTCACATGGGGAGAAAAAAGTTTTAAAGTGTTGTCATTATAAGTATTCTTCTTTCATGTCAAAGGAAGTTTGAACGAACATATATTTTTTACCTTTTTCATTGATGTCAAAGGGGGAGAGAAAGAGCATGTGAAAAGAGAGAGAAAAATCATGTGAAGAAGAGAGAGGAAAGAAAGTGATAAAGAAGATGATCTTCTAAGGGGGAGAAGCAAAAGAAAAACCTTGAGAAGTGTTTTTAGAGTTGGTATGTGTCTTTGATGTTTTTTCACATCATTTGTTTCCATCAGTGACAAAGGGGGAGATTGTTGCAAGAATGGAAAGAGGAATGAAAGTGTTGTCATTGGTATCAACTGGCTAGCTAGTTATCTACTAGTTGTTGTTGATTGTATATGTTGAGGATATTGAGAAAATTATATAAAAATAATATTGCAGGTTGTCAGTTGTTGAGGTTGTTGGTGGACAGTGCTTGTGAACTATGCTTTCTGTGTTCTAGCTGAGGTCTGGAAGAATTGTTGTTGGACTATATTTATCTTTATGGTTCGAGAGTTGTGTTTCCTTGGTTGGCTTTTTGAAGCATCTAGCTTAATTGATCTATGTGTTTTACATTAGTTTGGCCAACCGTGTGTCAAGCACTACATTTAAATTTAATTAAGTGCGTTGGATATTTTATGGGTTCTGGTGAGGTGTGTGTTTGGGTCACCCTCATTCTAATTCCACTCTAGGATGTTTGGCACTAACCTAATTTGAATTTGAAATTGGATGGCCGACTTTGTATCTTTTCAGAGTTAGAGATGGCATAAATATAGAATGTGCTAGCAATCAAAAGTGTACATAAGAAAAGAAGGAAGATAAGTGAAAGAGAATACATGAATTTTATGTTATTCTGAAAGTGTGTGAGTTATGTGTGTGGTTGATTAGTGAAAATTTTAATGTCGAGTTTCCAAACGTAGTGATCAGAAGGAAAACTCTATCATTCATGCAAGTGGATCAATAATTGTGGTGGACTTCTTTGTTGCATTGGGATTGTTGTCTCTTTGTAACAAGTCATCTTTGTCTTGTTTGTATCTCTATGGTAGTGAGTCATCCAAGTAATAGCCCTATGGACATGAGTCTAAATAATGAGTCCTTACTTCAGGAAGTGAGCGTTTTTGTAATCATTTTTAATATTATGTATAGTGTGAGTTAATCCTTACCGCGGTCTTTCCCTCATTGGGTTTTCCACGTAAATCTGGTGTTATTGTGTTTGTTCTTTGGAATCTGATGGTTAACCACTTAATCCATTTATGTGTTAGTTCTAGTAATTGAATTCAAGGTTTAAATCTATGACAATTGATTCACCCCCCCTCTCAGTTGTCCTATCTAACATATACATTAAAAGTATATTTAGTTAGTGTCTTTCTTATTCTTGAACCTATCATAAAATTATTTAATTATTATGTTATTGACTATTTTGGTGATCCAATTTATAAATTATCTATCTCAGAGTATGTGTTCAAAATAAATGATGTAGGTGTTATCTCATGGATGCAATAATAAATAAACAATCTACCTTCTATGGCTCTTTAATCAAAAGTTTGAATACAAAAGTAGCTCTAGAAGAATCAATGTGTCTTAGAAGATTAGTGGAAGAGTTTTCATTTTTGTACTAGTAAAAGTACAACTTTATTATATGATAGAGAAAGCTATTTTATTCTTACCAAAGACTCCTACTTTTTCTAAAAGAAAAAAATACTTTCAATATCATGAGAAATTTTCTCAAGAGATTTTTCCATCATAAATGTTATCTCTAGGTTTATTCATCTAATTATCAAGTGGAAAATATAGTACGATCAAGAAGAACTAGGTTGGAATCCCAACAAATATATATCAAACCTCTATATAGTACCCAATTCTCTAAATTTAGATATATGATTGGTATTAGGAGTTTCCATTACGAGGGAGTGTACATGTGAAATGACACCATCTAGTGGCTAAATCCTAGATGAAATACCTAACATGCATAAAATAAAACCTCTAGGGATTATATGTATATCTCCTTTAAGCATATTTCAAATTATCGTCTCTATAAATATCCCACTTGTAAAATTATTGTAAATTATATAAAACCTAGGGGAGTCTAGTTTGAGGAGTCTTGGGATCTAATCAAATTTTATAAGAACTCATATAAAGTATCAATTTTAAAATATTGGGATTAATTTTTTTTTAAAGATGACTTCCATGTAGTTTGAAATACATTATCTTCATTTTGGTATATATTTGTGAACCTATTTTCATTGTCAAAGAAGGCCTAAATTATTGGGATACTTCATTATTTCCTTTATAGAAATTGAAAAGATATGTTTCTATTAACATTAAGGGGGAGTCATAGAACATAATGTTATTAGGGATCATACCCTTATAAAATTTATATATTATTTAACATAGGGTTATAAAACCTTATGCATTATATGTTTTATAAAGTATATATTTAAATAATTAATAATCAAAACTATTAGATTATTAAATTTTTTTTATAAATGGTAGTTTTAAGTAGTTGTGATTAATACCTCTTCAATTATTTAGCCACCCCTTCTCCTATATTTAACAATATTCTCTCATTGAGAGATATGTGAATTTGGAGATCAATAGTGAATTATATGACTATGCACAAGAGGTATTATTAACCATGTAGAAGTTGGAGAAGTCGTTCCCCATGTTTATTCTATATTTCAATAGACCTATTATCACCTAGAATATGCACCTTGCTGAATCTTGAATCCAACTATCTTATGAAACATGTGATGACCTCTCGAGTTGTAGGAATCATGAAACTCGAAGTCAAACTCTTATTAAAGGGTGGCTTCCCCTTGTTAAATCACCTAAAAGCCAACTTTAACTAAAGAAATTTGCTTGGAAAAGAGATAAGAAAGAATTGATAATTTGAGTCTAAAATTGAAAATGAAGGTGATACACCAAATATAGCAATTTTTTACTTCCTTTTAGCAACACAACTTATGAATCTCAATCTAAAGATTCAAACAATAATTTTCAAGAATGATTTAGAGGTAAAATTAGAACAACAATCAAGGAGTCATATAACTCACAATAATACCTTTTTTTCCTTCATACACAAATAATGAAACAATTAGAGTCAAAAATATTGATCTTTGATTCACTTAAGGTTGCTACAATGAGTTTTTTTGGAAAAAGAAAACAAATATTATATCACAAGCATACAATTAACTATTATTTTAGAGGGAAACAGGGTTGAACATGTTGAGAATAGGTTTCCATTGATATCTAGTTGATTTTAATAGGTCATTGTTGTTGATAGTGGTTATCAAATGGTGTAAAGGTTGTCAGATGTGAAAGTTGTCAAAGATGAAGATTGTAGGAGTACTAGAATTATCATTTATCTTAAGGTTTTAGAAGCATGTCATTTGTCAGTGTGTAGACTATCAAATCAATTTAGGTATCATAAAGCAAGTGGTGTGACCGCCTTTAGCTAGTTAATGTATTTATTATATCATATTAGGTATGTAGTCAACATGAGTGTGGTGGTTCGGAAGGATTTCTTTTGGGTAGAGAGATTTCTAAATATAGTTGAAATTTCTCTTAGAAATGTAGTAAGCTTTGTAGTTTGGAAGGAGAGTATTTCTACACTAGCTGTACCAGTTTCCTGAGTTTTTGACGATGCGGCTCAATGTGCAAGGAATTTGAAGTGTCAAAAGGTTGTTCAAGCTATTCAAATTTTGAGGCATGTGTGGTAACAACTTAAAGCATGTGAAATTAAAATCATGCATGTGGAGTGAGGATAGGACTTGTTTGAGGTTCCCATGGTAGCACAAGGCATCAAGTTTTTTTGGTGGCAAGAATTTTGTGTTTGGACCATTGTATTACACGTTTCATGTAAATTGAATGGAAGGTATATGAAAGAAGTGTGAAGAAGAGAGGGAGAACCAATATCAGAGGATCATTCTAAGTGTGAGAGAGTGTTTGTTGTGTCTTTGGTGCATGCTAGAGTTATATTTTAAATCCACCATTATTTTTGTATTCTAGTAGGATTGTTGTTTTACTTATTGTATTGCTTCAGTAGGGGATTGGTGTCTCTTTTTGATGGGGATTGTTGTCTCCAATAGGTTGGTTCCTATAGATTCATTTGGGGATTGGTTTCTCTAGTAGGTTGGTTCCTACATCACATTGTAAAATTCACTTATTATATTCCTACTTGTGATATTTATCACCATGGTTTTTCCCATCCCGAGTTTCCACATATATTTGGTGTTATGTGTTATCTTATGTTGTAATTTGATTACTATCTTGTATAGTTCAATTATCTTCATATTATATAATAGTTGTAAAGGTTTCTCAGATTTTTTTGATCTATTGATTCACCCCCTCTCTCAGTAGATTGCATGCCCTTCAATTGGTATTAGAGATAATTTTCTTTGAAGAAGTCTAATAGCTTTAGGTAGATCCATGATGGCACAAGAAAGTTCATCTAGAAACAAAGTACCATTTTTTTATGGATCCAATTTTTATTTTTAGAAAGTTAGGATGGAGTCCTATTTGATGGCTTCTGGGATGGAGATTTGGGTATCAATTGAAAAGAGATATGAGATCCCTAAAATACCGCCTAGAGATCAAGCTAGAAAGAGGGCTTGTGAAGCTAATGCAAAGGCTAAGAATGATATTTTATGTGGTTTGACTAATTCTAAATTTGTGAAATTGATAAAATGTAGAACAAAAAAGAAAATATTGGAAAAGTTGGAAACTATCTATGAGGGTGATGATAAAGTCAAGGAGGTAAAGTTGTAGACTTACAAAGATCAATTTGAAGGTCTAAGGATGAAAGAAGATGAGAAAATTTCTACTTTCATGGTGCGGGTTGATGAAGTTGTCAACCATATCCGAGGTCTTAGTGAAAGCTTAGAAGAGAATGTGGTTGTAAAGAAGGTACTCAGATCTCTACCTAGAATGTTTGATCATAAAATATTTTCTATTGATGAAGCTAAAGATCTGAATTCTTTAAATTTGATTGAGTTGCATGGAACATTAACTACATTTAAAATGATATTTGAAAGTGAAGATTCTATAAGGAATGAAGATTCTTTTAGAGTATCCTTGAAGTAGGTTGATCAAGATACTGGTTATGGATTAGATCCAGAAGAAGCAAACTTTGTTAGAAAGCTACAAAAAGGTTCTGGTAAGTACAAAGGTAAATTACCTTTGAAATGTTTTAACAATGGAGAAGTTAGACTTTATGGCTAAATGACCCCATAAGCATAATAACAATGTTGAATAAAAGAATGGAAAGAAATATTTTTAGAGAAGATTCAAAGGTTAATGAAATCAGAAGAGTTTCTATACTAATGAGGAAGAAAATTATTCCACTAAAGATGAAGATGAAGATGCTTTTGGAGGCAAAAATGGAAAACTTGTGTTCATGGATTTTGAAACTACTAAAGGAGATGCTAAAATGGGTTCTAAAGATAATGAACAAAAAGCATATCTTATGGAGAGATTGTTATGGGATGGAAAATAAATCAAGAAGCTAAAGGAAAAAAATGTAGAGGAAGTAAGAGCCAAAGAAATAATAGCAAACAATTTGAAGATTTCTGAAAATATGATTGTTGATCTGAAGACTCAAGAAGAAGAAGCAAAAAGAGTTGAAGAGGTTCTGATAGAGAGATTACTATCAAGAGACAAATATTGTGAGAAGCTTGAAGAAGAAATTGTTGCTTCCAAAAAAGAGGTTGAGAAAGTGAAACAAAAAATTGCAGTTGAAGTTTAGTAAAAGTACTAAAACCATAAATTATATATTGGAAGGTCAGAAAGCTTCACATGGAAAAATCAGAGTAGGTTTTGATGATCAAAAGAAAAAGGTGTTAGAATAATAAAAAAAGGATACTAAGGCAAGTTTGGAAGTGATAGGTTCTGGAAGTTCAAAATTAGAAAGGACCATAGAAAGTGATGGAAGTATGACTCATAATGATGTGTTTATTCAAGTGTAGAACACAAGGAGAAGATCCAGAAGGAAAGGATACAATGCCAGTTCAAGTTTTTATTTCTCTAGTTATTGTTTTAATTGCAATGATTATGGACGTAAGGCTATGGATCGTAGAAGAGTTTTGATAAGAATAAATAATTTTGTTAGTAATAGTGCATTGAACCTCTATTCAATTTTAATGTCATTTGTTTCAAGTGCAAATTTGGACACATTGCAAGGAACTACATAAGTAATTTTGTGAGTTCCTTATTACTGAAAAAGGAGGAAGTGATGTTCCATAGAAATTTTGGAATAAGGTTCTTGAAGAAAAGAAGTTTGAAAAGTCTATGATTTCACAAACTACTTTACATGCTCAGAAGGAGAAGAACCTATGGATTATTGATAATGGTTGCTCTAGTCATATGACTGGAGATAAAAGAAAGTTTATGAATTTCAAGAAATTTGAAGGTGGTTCTGTTACCCTTGGAAACAATTCAATTGCCAAATTTTTTGGTAAGGGTACTTTAAGTCTTGATAGTGGTAAAACAAAGACACATGATATTTTGTATATTAAAGGTTTAAAACATAATTTTTTGAGTGTCAATCATATGTGTGATAAAGGATACAATTTATACTTTAGTGTTCATGGTTGTGAAATCAGAGAATCAATTACTAGTGAGCTGATTGTGGAAGTGAGACAAATTGTGATTTTTATCACCTTAGTAAGTTGAATGGAAAAAGTTATCTCACAATGTAGAAGGATGGAAGCTGGATTTAGCACAAAAGGTTAGGACACATGAATTTTGATGATATTTTCAAGATTAGTTCAAAAGGGTTGGTCTGGGATATGCCAAGAATTAAGAAACCTCAATCAATCAGTTGCAAGCCATGTCATGAAGTGAAGAAAACAAGATACAAATTTTCTATTGAGTATTCCACATCAAAACCATTAGATTTGGTACATACAAATATATGTGGACCAATGAGGACTAAGATTCCACAAGAAGATAGTTATTTTATGATGTTGATTGATGATTATACTAGGATGACTTGAATTACATATCTAAAAGAGAAGTCATAAGCTTTTGAGAAGTTCAAGGCATTTAAGGATATGGTGGAGAATGAAACTAGAAGGACAATAAAATTCTGAGATCAAATAGAGGTGGATAATTTATAGCTAAGAAGTATGTTAGATTTTGTGAAGAGCATGGAACTCAGAGGCAGTTCTCTACCCCTAGAACTCTGCAACAAAATGGAGTTGCAAATTTTTTAAAACTAGATGGTATAATAGGTGGCAGGGACTATGTTATGTCAAGAAAATCTATTGAATATGTCCTAGAGAGAAGCCACACAAACAACTGTGTATATTTTTTATATTCTGAATATAGTTTAGATCAAATGTAAGATAGTGAAAACTCTATGTGAGCTATGGAAAGGAAGATCGACACCAATAAAGCAACTCAAAATATTTGAAAGAAAGTGCTACATCAAGAGAGATGAAGATAATTTGGTTAAGTTTGATTCAAGATTAGATGAATGCATTTTTCATGGTTACTCTTTAAGAAGCAAAGCTTACAGATGTTATGACAAAAGCTTGAAGAGGATAGTGGAAAGTGTAAATGTGAAGGTTGATGAAATTTTTTAGTATACTACTATTCTAGACGTAGAAGATGAAGAAGAATTAATTATTAGTAACATTGAAAACACAAAAGAAATTGTTCCAAAAACTCCATAGATCATATCATAGGTGATAAAGATAGTGGGGTCCTAACCCAAAAGAGGATAGAAAGATCAAAAGAACAAGTAAATTTCTCTTTAATATTAAATATAGAACCTAAGACATACAAATATGCGAGAAAAGAACAAGGATGGATAGAAGATACAAAGGAAGAACTAAATTAAATCATGAAGAATGAGACTTGGGAACCTATCTAAAGACCTAAAGATAATAATGTGATTGGAACAAAATGGGTATTTAGAAACAAATTGAATGAAGAAGGTGAAGTGATATGGAACAAAGAAATACTTGTGTGTAAATGATATTCTCAAGTTCAAGGAATAGACTTTGAAGAAAAAATTACTCCAGTGGCTAGACTGGAGGTAATCAGGATATTCTTAGCTCTCTTAACATTCAAGAATTTCAAAGTGTATCAGATGGATGTGAAGTCAACATTCTGGATAACTTGAAGAAGAAGTGTAGATTGAATAACCTAAAGGATTTTAGTGTACCAACAATTAAGATTATGTGTGTAGACTAAAGAAGGATTTGTATGGACTCAAGAAAGCTCGTAGAGCTTGATATTCAAGGTTGGATGAACACTTTCAGAATCAAGGATTCCAAAGAGGTTTTGCAGACAATAATTTGTACATAAAAAATAGGAGATAAAATGATGATAGTTGTGGTTTATGTTGATGATATAATTTTTGGAGGTAGTAGTGAAAAAATATGTAAAAACTTTTAGAAGGCTATATAGAATGAATTTGAGATGTCTATGTTAGGAGAATTATCTTTCTTCTTGGGGTTACAAATTGTTCAATCAAACTAAGGGATTTTTATTTAACAACAAAAATATATAAAGGAGATGTTAAGCAATTTTAGGATGGAGGATTGCAAAATTGTTGCAACACCTAGGGTTATCGGATGTAAGTTGAGAAAGGATGATGATTCTGCTTTGGTAGATCAAACTTTGTACTGGTCTATGATTGGTAGTTTGTTGTATGTGATAACATCCAAACTGGATATTATGCAGGAATTTGGAATGGTTGCCAAATTTTAGGCAACACCCAAAGAGATTCACATGAAGGTAGTGAAGAGGATATTTAGGTGTTTGAAGGCTACTAAAGAATTTGTTATGTGGTATCCCAAGAGTAAAAATTTCACTCTTACTACATATAGATGCAAATTGGGTAGGATGTGTGGATGACTAGAAGAGAACAAGTGGTGGTGCATTCTTTCTTGGAGATAGTTTGGTGTCCTAGTTGAGTAAGAAGCATAAATTTTTTTCTTTATTTATAAAAAAAGAAGAATACATTGTTGCAGCTTCATGTTGCACTCATGTGCTTTGGATGAAGCAAAACTTGAAGAATATGAAGATTGAGTTTGAAGGTTGTAGAGAAAGAAGACTGGAATATGGGACACAAAGGATCAAGTTGTAGATATATTCATGAAGCCACTTCCTAAGGATACATTTGAATCTCTTTGATAGAAGTTAGGATTTTTTTCTCCCTCCTCTTGTTTCAAGAGGAAAGTATAGGTGGAGGGGAGCTTGGTCTCCCTACCACAAGAAGGGTTGGCTCTCTTGCAGAGTGTTTTCAAAATTAGTGATGCATGGACTCAATGGGAGCCTATTTGAGGAATAGGTTTTTAGATGATGTAGTGTATCAAATTGGGGAAGAAGAATTATTGATCCTTTACCATTTATGTCAAATGGGGAGAAAGTGGGCTGAAAATTTTGAATCAAAATATCATATCTTTTATAGTTGGAGTAAATGCTATATCCAATAAATCATTCAGATATTATCTTTCAAGAGTGTTTGGTGGTCTCAATATTTTACTATTTTCCATCAATGAAAAAGGGGGAGATTGTTGAAAATAGGTTGTCATTGATGTCAAAATGATGTCAACAGGTCATTGTTGCTAATAGTGGTTATCAAAGGGTGTCAAGGCTATTAGATGTGAAGGTTGTCAAAGATACAGAAGATTGTAGGATTACTAGAATTTTCATTTATCTTAAGGTTCAAGAAGCATGTTGTTTTTCAATGCACTACCAAATTGATTTAATTATCATAAAGCAAGTGTTGTGACTTCCTTCAGATAGTTAATGTATTTATTGCAATCAGCATGAGTGTGGTGGTTTGGAAGGATATCTTTTTGGTAGAGAGATTTCTAAATATGGTTGGAATTTATCTTAGAAATGCAGTATAGCTCTATGCTTTGGAAGGAGAGTATATCTACACTAGTTCTATCAATTTCGCGAGTTTTTCAGTGGTGCGGCTTAGTGTGCTATGATTTTGAAGTGTCAAAAAGTTATTCAATCTATTCAAAGTTCAAGGCATGTGTGGTAATGACTTGAAGCGTGTGGAATTCAAATCATGCATGTGGAGTGAGGATATGACTTGTTTAAAGTTCATGTGGTGGCACAAGGCATCAATTTTTTTTTGGTGGCATGAATTTTGTGTTTGGACTGTTGTCTTACATATTTCATGTAATTTGAATTTAGGTCCACTCTATTTCATCTGGGTTTGTGTGGATCCCTGGCCGACATGGAAGAGTGTTAATTTAATGTCATGTATATATTTAGATGTATTGTAATGTAAAAGAGTACAAGTGATGAATGGAAGGTATGTGATAGAAGTGTGAAGAAAAGAGGGAGTGCCAATATCAAAGGATCATTCTCAATGTGAGAAAGTGTCTGTTGTGTCTCTGGTGCATGTCAAAGATATTTCAAATTCATCATTATTTATGTATTTTGGTAGGATTGGTTTTCTACCTATTCTATTGCTCATGCAAGGGATTGGTGTCTCTTTCTGGTGGGGATTGTTGTCTCCATTAGGATGGTGCCTACAGATTCAATTGGAGATTGGTGTCATTGGTAGGTTGGTGCCTATATCACATTGTAAAATTCACTTATTATATTCTTTCTTGTGAGATTTATTACCATGGTTTTTCCCATATTGGGTTTTCATGTATATTTGGTGTTATGTGTTATCTTGTGTTGTACTTTGATTACTAGCTTGTATGGCTCAATATTCTTCATATTGAAAATATATAATAGTTGTAAAGGTTTTTGGAATTATTTTGATCTATTGATTCACCCCCCTCTCAGCAGATTGTGTGCCCTTTAGAAGATGCAACCAATAAAGAAAATTACAAAAGTAAAGACCTAATTTTGACTAAAAAAATTCAAGGACTAAATGTCACTTTGTCACAATAAATTTTTCCAATCTTTGCAACAAAGTATAGGCCCCTTATTTATAGATTTTGAGAGCCTAAACTCAAAATTCATATTAACTTTATATTTTTTCTTATGAGTTGTTATGCTTATCCTCTCTGGATAATGTTTACATTTTTTCTTTATGAGTTGTCAATCTTATCCTATGAGTTGTCATCCTTATCCTTTGTAGATAAGATATTTGTAATCCTTATCCTTTGTGGATAATATATTTTTAATCATTATCTTTTGTGGATAAGATATTTGTAATCCTTAAAATTTTTGGATAGACTTCCTTAAAGTTAGTGAACTCCTTTATTATTTATGCATGCTTTTATGATTTTGAAGAAAATATTTTTTATTCTTTTGTTTCAATTTTTCAAAAAAATTGGGTAGCAAGACCATTTTGTAAGTTTTTTATAATATAATGATGTTTTATCATATTTTTTACTTGGAAATTTTTTCTCATGTAGATATCGTGTAAATTGTTTAGTTTGTGTATGTTGTAGTATTTATTTTATTTATTTTCTATTTTTTAATAATATTTAGCAACCTAAGATCCCAAATTATAATAATACCAAGTAGATTATACTCTTCTTTGTTCAAGTCATCTAGTATTTGAATCTACATGGTGAATTTATTTTTATTTTTTAGTGTAGTTGTTAGATTGGAAAGTTGGAGACTCACTACTTCTTGAAGCTATTTTATTTGTCCTCTTGACACTTCCCTCTGATTAAAAAAAATTCTAATTATGGTGATGAAGTATCTCAATGCGCACCCATTTTCTTCCATCTTGATCCTTTTAGAAATCATAATAAAATAATTCATATATCATTTGATTCTCAATATTCTAAAGTTGTATCTTCAATTCTTTTATTTTTATAGGACATCTAGAATAAAATTGGTATATAGAGTTCATTGTTGTTTGTGATGGCTGCATGTTGCTTATTTAAGCTTCTAGCTTAGTATTTTTATTATAATTTTTTTCCCTTATTTATTCAATTTATTTATTTTTGGTATCCTCCAATATTTTTTTGTCAAACTATCCCCTCCTAATTTTTAATTTGTTGTAGCATGTCATCTATAAATAATTTCAAATATTGTCCTAGGGTGGCTAAGGTATTCCTAGTGATCTTTGGAGATGTCACATGTTTTTTCAATACATTATCTACTATATCCAATATACCTAATTGTTGTTTGAGTATTTCTTCCCTTGTTGATTGTAGCATATTCTCTAGTTTAAATATTTTCAATGGTGATACTTGTGCTAAGTTTGTAATTAGTAGTTATAAAAGTTAAGGGGATGGTTGTGTTTGGAGTTCTTTTCCTAATAACTCATTTTCTATATTATTTCCTTCTTAGTGTTCTCCTCGCTTTGTTTCTTGTATCTTGTTTCTTTAGTGCTTCTTCTTTTTCTTATTTCTTTTCTTTTTTCTCCTTATGTCCTTCATCCTATTGTTATTTTTTCTCTTCTTTTTTCGTTCCTCCTCCAATGATATATCTTCTTGTTGTGCCACATTTTCCTTTTTTTCATTTAATAGTGTAGTAGAGGATTTCTTGGTATCCTCTCTAGCTTTTTTTGAAATTTTCCTACCACTTCACCCACTTGAGACAAGAGTGTGCCTACTCTATGTTTTGATATGAGTTATTCCTACTATAACTAATTTAATCTCTACTTTGTCTCTATTGGTAATTGTACCATAATTTTTCCTAAGGCATGTTTTGTTATTTCTTATTCTAATGTTACAAATTCTTATTTCTATATCAACACTCATATTAATTATTCTAAAAATCCTTCTATGATTTTAGTGAGTGTATATGGTGTAGCTAAGACAAATTACAACATGGCATTCTAAATAACTCTCTCTTTTTCTACATTGAATTTTAGAGATATCTACATTGTTATGAGGGTCATTCCCTTGGCAAAGTATCCTTTATATAGCTACATTTTTTCTATTATATCTTCTATTTTTTTAATTTTTTCTTTGGCTATTTTCTATGTGTTTCTTTGTTGTTGCAATGTCTTATTATCTTGGTGATTATTTTGGTTTCTTAGGACGTGGTTTTGTACCTACCTCTTCTTCCAATGTGTTGTTTCTATTTATTCATCTTGCTCTATGTCCTTGGGCTATGTAGTTGTATATTTTATTTTGGAATTTTTTTCATATTAGGATGATAGGTCTCACCTTTTGTTTTCTCATTGCTTATTTGAAGTAAGGCCTTTTTGGCTTCCCTTGTGGGTGATGTTGGTGTTTGTGTTTGAGTTTGTAATGGAGATAATAGTATTTTCCTTCTTATTGTGATAGTTGGTGATCTCTTCTCCAACCCCTCTTTCTTTAGTACCTTATGATTTTATGATTCTCTAATCTCAAACCCTAGACATACTATTTTGAATTGACTAAACCAGTGTACTTGTGATTAAATTTATTCTCTAGTGGTTGAGGAATCTAAAATAATTGTAACTTGTGGTATTACAGAGCCCTAGTACAAACCTCATTATGCAATTTACCCTTTTTCTTCTCAAATTACTCTTTATCCTTTGTTTTTTTAGTTTAAATGCAATATCCTTGTATGTAGCTTTTTTTTTTCATTTATGTCTCTATGGAAGGCTAAGACTACCTATATATTTTTTTTGGTAACTACATCATCTAATTCATATGGTAAAGGAGGTAGCTACGAAGTCTTATGTTTCTATTCTTCTATGAACACATGATCTTTATTCTTGAAAATAACTATTTGAACTTCATATTTTTTGACTACTATGTAGGATATTCTATCTCTTTCTTACATCTCTATTGTGGAGATTTAAAAAATCTCCAAAGTACCTCCATATAAGAAGTACTATCTTCAAAATAATTGTAGTGTCGAAAAATGGGTCCTTGGACATTTTTGCACTTGTTTGAGTCCTCCTTGTGGATTTTGGCTTAATGTTGCCTTGATTTAGTGTTGTAATGTGGAAAACACATTCAAATCAGGTCTTGAGCCCTTATGAACTAATGTATTTTAA
Organism: Sequoiadendron giganteum; assembly: GCA_007115665.2. Taxonomy (NCBI): domain Eukaryota; kingdom Viridiplantae; phylum Streptophyta; class Pinopsida; order Cupressales; family Cupressaceae; genus Sequoiadendron; species Sequoiadendron giganteum. Next base: position 563,513,021 of record CM021101.1, on the reverse strand, counting down.
TGGTGCCTTGTAAAAGTGTTGTAACACACTTTCGCACTTTTCGAGGGTTTTATCAATTAACTAAATATAATAAACATATTTTTAATCATAATCAACCTTAATCTTGCCTTATTTGGAGTGTTGTAACACAATTTCACATTCCTCTAGGCTTGTCATTAATAATTAGGATTTACTATGCTTTAATTGGCCCTATTTTGCATCCACAAGCCTCATTTATTGCATATTTTTTAGGATAATCCCAACACCAATCATTGACCAATCATAATTCAGGTGTTTCTGGTTTGTGTGGCCCAAATTAAGTGTTTGAGACTCATTCAACACCCTGGGAAAATGAGTCCCACCTAGGTCTTTTTCAACCCAGTGCAGGTTTCAGACATTTCTAGGAACTTTTCATTTTTGGTCCCATACATTATGTGTGATGGGACTCATTCGCCACCTTGGGCGAATGAGTCCTGTGTGAACACAATTCAAATTTAAATCAGATTTACGGTGGGATTTTATTCTCCTAAATCTGATGTCGACTTGTAGTGTTGTAATTTCGAGAATTCTTGCATAATTGAGTATAAATACAAGGTTCTTTCTCTCATTTTCATCCCAAGATTTCAAGTATTCATAACCTAGCATTCAAGAGAGATCACTTAGCAATTTTACAAGCATTCAAGGAATTCAAGGCATTCAAGGGCATATTATCAAGCATTCAAGAGCATTCTTCAAGTGTCAATCATCATGTCAAATATTGCTTTCATCATGTTGTTTTAGAGCTAACAATTGTGGTGTAGAGTTTGTGATTCAAGAGGGTGCTTCATTCAAGATCTATCAACATCAAGAAAGATTTCGAGTATACATCCATTGTAACCATAAATTACATGTTTGCAACACCTTATTGCTAGGGTTTGGTGAGTTGCAACATTATCTTTTTTTCATTCATCATTCTTCATTCATATTTTCTTTTTCATTTCAAGGTTTAATTACCAACAAAGGGGTTTGACCAAGGCAAACCCTTGTTCTCTAACCCCACAACATTTTCCCCTCTTCTTATGTGTGTTTTGCAGGTTTAGGCTGTAGATTTGTCAAGAAGCCAAGTTGGAGAAAAGTTTTCAAATCCCTAAAGTGGACAAAGTTATCATTCAACCTTGGAGAAGCTTGGAGAAGACCTGCAGGTGGTATTTTGCAGATTCGGATCCCGAAACCAATCAAAAAGAGCAGAGCAGATTGAGAGACACAAAATCCAGTTTAGAACTCTTGGAAAAGAAGAAGTGGACACTATTGGCGAATGAGTCCCACTATATGGGCCTGATCAATATTTTTACAGATCTGGATACCCTTTTGGCAAAAACCTACTCTAGTGCATTTTCCTAGAAACTGGACTAATTCGCCCAGCTTGGTGAATGAGTCCCAATCAACTTCCATAGTAGATTTTTTAGTGATCCAGACCTCCATTTGGCCTTATTCAATCTTCCAAGTGCACACTTTCAGTTTCATATCTTTTTACTACATTTTGTTCATCTTTCTAGATCATTTTGCATATCATATTGTGTTTTGTAATTCATTATCTTTTCCAAGTTTACACTTGGTGGTGGACCCCTCATTAGCTATCATTCAACCCCTAGAAAAGTACCTTTTTCTAGATTTCAATATCCTTTGCATTAAAATCTCAAGGGCTTGTTCTTGAGTGAAATGTGTGAAGATTTACCTCTCTCCTTCTATGTCCAAAACCCTAGAAGCGAAAGAGAGCCCCCCTTCCCCCCCCCCCCAATTTTCACCATTTCAATAAATAACTTATACTTATTGATTTGTGTGGCTACTGAGGTATCTTAACTCCAAATATTACCAATAAAATGAGGTAATATATTAATAAATAGAATTCAAGGAAGATAATGACAAATCCATACTAGAATGGGTGATTATTTATATTCTTTGTGCATTGATATTTTCAAGTAACTAGTCCCTTAGCACTTCACACAAGTATATCTCCTTCCTCTAGAAAACTATTTCATATGTAGTGAATATGGTAGTGCCCATTTTAAAGCCTTCCCTATTGGTGTAGTAAATTTTGTGTCCTATCCCTAGGATTTTATATTGCATAGTGTGATTTGTGATTTTTTCTATGGCAATATTTTATACATATTATATGGCACTAGTGGGCTTTGTGACCTTTTTATTTATATTATTCTTTGATGATAAATCCAAGCCTTGTACAATCTCATCATTGCATGTATTTCATCCTTCACGATTTTTTATGGTTTTTTAAGATAAATATAACCATCATGGATTTGGATAATTATTATATAGACCCATTCATGTTCTACCATGAAATATAAAAAATGCTTTTCTTTGGAACAACATGACATTCAAATTCTTGTACTCCTAATAATATACCTCAAGAATTTTTTTTGATTGTTCCTTATGTATGTAACTTTTTATATCCTCACCGTTAGGTAGTCATTTTTCCAAACCCTCACTCCCAAGTATGCCTTCTAGCAGACTCTTATTGTTCAAATAAGGGAGTCCACGTACCACCTTTCTTGAACTAGAAAATCATTAATGACCTCATTTAAACATTAAAATTGGAGGGAAAATATAAAACCCTAAAAAAATATGTGGGCCCCATGCCATCTACTCCAAGCTCTATTTAAGGGAATCAACTCCATTATTTTGCATATTTTGCCAATCATATGAAACTCTAACTTAAAAAATTGATCACTTGTAGAAGTTTGTTGAATTTGAAGATGAAAATATTATTTTATAGAGTATGTATACCCTATTTTTCCTTGGAATTAGGAGGATGAAAAACCTTTGAGTTGTCATGGGTAGCTTCATCCAAAGGTAGCAACTGTATTTCAAATGTGGGTGATTTCAATAACATTCTTTGTTTCTCAACATATTGGGTATTTTATAATATATTTGTACTTATTATTGAAGAAAATATATGTAACCATTTGGAAGAACCTGTATTTGAATCAAATAACTAGTTTTATCAAGCCTTATTTGTGTGAATCTATTTTATGTTTTATGGTTGTTTTAGATCTTGTCATTTTAGGTGAATATTTTTCGTAGGTATTTTAGGTATATATGTTTTATTAAATATTTAGGATAAGGTTCATTATATTGGTATTAGATTATTCATCTTTATATCGTATATATTAAACTCAATTTTTAATGCTTCCTAGTGAGAGAGAAATTAGGTATTGAATAAGAGAACAAAGGAAGTTACAATCATAGAATCTAGAGACTTAGAAGGAAATATTGTAGGAGGAAGAGGAAAGAACCAATTAAAAATGAAGATAAATAATCCTTCTTCCATGGAACCTGTTAGGATTAATCAATGACAGTATGGACTATCAAATATAAAGGCAAAAATGTTACATATCTTGAAATATCTCAAAAATCTTGAGCTAGCTAAAAATTCCCATGTTGAAGGGGTTACGTAAGAAAATAATCAATATGTGGGTAACTCCATACTAAATAAATTGAAACTTATGTTATTGTAAAAAAGGATAAGAAAGATAAAGGACCTAAAGGTCCTTCTATAGAGGGATTGACATTTTTTAATGAATAACATGAAAAATCTTAGGATTTTATGAATATTTTATCTGTTTTTGGTTACCTATACATCCTTGAAAAGATAGTTCCTAATGAAAGGAAATTTAATGGAAATATAAATCATGAAACATATCATTATAATAGAAAGTAAGTTGAATTCCCCTACATTTGATTGTAGTAGCAAGATCTATGTAGAATCTTGGTTGTAAAATTTGTAGGCTTACTTCAATATCACCCCTATGTAGGAGGAAGGCACCATTTAATTGACTAATTTTCTCCTAGATGGTATTTTGTATGATTCGTAACACCATGGGTTGATCATTCAAGGTAATGACCTTATGCAAATATTCAATGATTTCTAACAAAGTATTCATAATAGTTGTGAGCATAAAGATGAGGATGAAAATTTTAGAGAACTCACAAGAATTAGGCAACAACACTCAATGGATTATTATGTATTATAATTTCAACAAGTTACAATTATGATACCTAACATCTTCAAGAAAAGAGTCACCTTCCTATTTTTAATGGTTTACTTGAACCCCTCAAAGGAATTGTTAAGGCTTTTGTAATCACCACCCTACAAGAAGCAATAAGAAGAGACTTAGTGCTTGAATCATTGGTACTTAAAAGAAAATTTTCCAAATCAATGCTCCACCCGTATTCAAAATAAGGGAAAATTATAGAGAGGAGGGATATATTTTCATTGAAAAAAGATTTGAATTCCACCCCTTGCAACAAGGAAGGAAAATGATTGTATGTAAAGAATGAGCTTTGAAGGAAAAATCTCTATTTTTCTTGCAAAGAGCCATGGTAACCCAACCATATATGTCTTGGGAACACACAAGTCCATTACATCAATATAATATCATATGTTAACTTGGGATTTGAAGAACTAGACCACAACTAACCATAGAATAACATGGGCATGGAAATAGTAAGGACAAAGACACAAATGGAGGCATTCTTGCAACTCTTTTTGGAGCACCCAAATATCAGCCTTTTAGAGTTAGCAAAATGTTTTCTAGGAAATGTATAGTGGGGCTACCCACACTTTCATTGATTAAAGTTTGGTTGTTAAAAGAGGGCCATAAATTGAGAATTTTAAAGCCTTCAATATCATTTTCACTAAAAAATTCATCATTCCTTGCACTCAAATAATTTGATAGCTCAACATAACCATGAGATATTACAATGTGCATTATGAATTTTATGTTGTAGGTTTAAGGGAGATAGACATGGTGCTAGGTGAGTAATGTTTCTACTCCTTTGAAATTTTTATTAGAATTACTGATGAGTGTAGAATATTTCATTATTTTTACCTTATAATTTCCTCTTTACCTCTGTCTTTGTCCATATTCCTGTCACCATTTTCTAAAGGAACCTTAATATTTAATCAAATATGGAAAAGAAACTAGGATTAATAAATTACTAAAAACCATGATAATTATGATTGTTTCGTGTCCAAATGGTAGGAGATAGTTAGAGAGGAAGTTGAAGCTGCTACAAGCATGAGGACCTCAAGAGATCAATGGAATGAAATTAGCAAGAATTTGTTGGTGACCGATCATTTTTGTTTAGGATGTTTTGTTTTAATGTTATAAGTGGTCTGCGACCCTTTGTCATTTTTCATAAACTCTTGTTTGTGAGTGGCTGATAGGCCAAATGAAAAAAAAACTTATTTACTTACTGATAATCCGATCGCTATATATATATATGTGTGTGTGTATGATGAAACTCAGATATATATGGAGATAATAGAAATCACATATTGGTGTTAAATCTGTTTTTATAATTTGTTGGTGCAATTCGAAGGAATGCTAAGTAGCATGGAATAATTTTGTGATTGTGAGCTTCTAATCACTCAATAGCCGGCGAAGGAAGGGCCCACTTCCCCGGTTGTTGCTGATATTTTCATTTTTGTATGTGGTAATGTATGTTTCTTCATAATTATTCAATATGTTTCATATTGTTTATTGTGTTATCAGATCCTTATTCATTTACTTAATGAATGTATTCAGTCTTCGTTGGTTTGTTTAATACTTATTAGTTTGCACAATCTATTAACTATAATTGAAGAATCGAATAGTTAATCAATATTAAAAGCATAATGTTCAATAGCATAACTCATAGAGAATTTACTTATGTTTATTGCATAGTTAATTATGTTATTTTATTTCCAGAAAGGTTTTCATTATGTTAGAGATTTTCAATTATGTTTTTTTGTGTGCCAGTGATCGATTCTTTGTTGCAGGGTCATTTCTTCATGGGTTCTTGTCACATATGTGACAGGAAGTCTACAAACCAGATTTTTGCTCAAAAATAGATTATATTAGTTTGCATCCATCAAACCTTAGTTTATCAATTGTAGCCCTTCGACATACTGCCACAACATGGTTCAAAAGCCTACGTTCCTAAATTGACACTTTAGGGTGAATTGAGGAAGCTATTTCTAAGAATTAATTCAGAACCATTACCAGAACAATCTAAGACTATACTTTAATCCAATCATTTTGGTGGCATTGCTAGGGAATGGTGTTAAAGGCCTTCATTTCTAGTAAACTAAGCTAGGAAAATTGCACTAAGGAGAAATTCCACATGATAGTCAACCTCGTTTGGATAACTACCCTTATTTTTCTTTGTCATAAGTCATTTAGGTGCATGAATCGTAGTAGGGATAGTAGAGGAAGATTCATTAGAAAATAAAAGGGAAGTAGTTCACAACTCAAAAATCCTAAAAACAAATCAAAAACATCCATTGAGGAAACACAATAATTACAAAATTAGTCAAAACCATCCATTGAAGGAAGTAGCTCAACTTAGGAAAAATTGAAAACTAAGTTGTAATAATTAGAATTACCCAAACTTGATCTCAAGAAGTGTACTATTGAGACCACTATTGTTGAGATGCCCGTAGGTAGTCGTCCAAGCTCTTTTCAGATATTACTCAAAAAGGTTGAAAAATTCTTCCAAGAGTCTTATGGGACTAAAGTTGGTCCATTTTCAGAAACCCAAGAGCCATTTAAAACCTATTTTACCCCTTGGGCATTAGAAGTCATGGATCCCAACAACAATAATAATAATCATAATAGGGAATTGGCCAACAATAATATGATTACCTTTGAGTTTCCAATCACACATGCTGAACAAGATGCTCCTATGAAGAACATTCTTCATTCTTTGCCTATTTTTTGTGGTCTTTCGATTGAAGATCCTGAAATTTTTTTGTTTGAATTCGATGTGTTGTGCCACAACTATTATTACCAAAGCGACACACAAAAAAACAAACTATTTCTAGATACATTAAAGGATACTGCCCTATGATGGTTTATGAACCTTAGGAACATCAGAATGTGGGAAGTCATGAATGAATTATTCCTGACCAAGTACCAAGAATATTGCAAAACAAAGGAGGTTTCTATGATGAAATTTTCTACATGACTCAAAAGGAAGATGAGTCTGTGGAGGACTACCTTGAACGCTTCATGTTTAGTCTTCAACAGTCTCACCAACAGGGACTAAATGATGATGCTATTAAAATGGTGTTTCTTAGGGGGATAAGAGATGATGTTATGGAAGCATTAAATTTAATAGGAAAATGAAATATCTCCAAAATGGGATTTGACGATATTTGTGATATTTACAGGAACTATTCAAGGTCTCAACATTCGGGAAGGAACTATCCAAGTAAGCCTTATACCATTGGCAATGCGATATGTATAACGAAGCATGAAATAGGATATCTACTTGAGGATCTTAAAAAAAATTCGTTGAGTCATATGGGTAAATAGATAGACAATCTCTATACACGTAGGAAGCAAGAGGAAGTTGAGAAGGCCATGGTCGTGTTTTTTCCAATGTGTCGCAAGAGACACGGTAGTGAGGATTTCCCATACAATAGGACATACATCTCATCCCTAGAAGAAGTCAATAGGAGTTCTACCTTGAGGCCTCTTCTGGTAGGTGTGCCTAAAATGGAATATTCTAAGGAACCCATCTATTACATGGCCCCTAGGGAACCTTTTCCACCTCGAGTAATGCACCCTAGCATGATGAATGATTATCTTTCCCTTGGACCTAGCCAACCCAATTCTTATCAACTGGGATGGTATGGGGGTTGGAAACAACCCCTATACCCTCAATGGATGACATAATATCAATATACTTCATAGTCGTGGCAACAGGAATGGAGGCCACAATCACCACAACCGTCACCATACCAACAACAACCATTTCCATCATAATCACAATTTCCACCTCCTCCTATGATCAACCCATACCAATAGTCACAACAACTTCTTTCGGCCTTGAAATCATCGGTCGCTCGGCCAGTCATTCCAACAAACCATCCAACACAACCACCAAGACCTACATTAATTCCAACCCAGCCAAATATGAACCCCAACAATAAGGTAACCCAACCTGTATATAATAATGAGGTAATAGGTTACCCCACCTATCCTATAAATACAATAGAACTAGATGGAGTTCAGTTAAGGTCGGGGAAGGCTCTTCAAGGGCCCACCATTATAGAAATCAACGAAGAGCCAGAAGCAAAGCCAGCCAAAGAACCTCCCTTTCCAAAATGATTTCAGTCTGAACCAATACAAAGGGAGGGCTCTCAACCTAAATTTGATCTTGTTAATGAGTTACGCAATGTTAACATCAAGATTCCTTTTTTACAGGCTATCAAGGACATCCCCATCTATAAAAAAATAGTTTGAGATCTATGTGCTCGGAAGAAGAAGAAGAAGAAGAAAGACCCGAAGACCATCCAAGTCATCAGACAGTTGGCAGATCTTATTCTTGGGAACATAACCATTTCAAAGTATTCAGATCCAGGGAGTCTTGTCATTAAGGTATCTATCGGTAAAGTAAGTATTCCTAATACCCTTGTGGATTCGGGTGCTGCAATTAATGTTATGACAAATGAAACAAAGGAAAGACTGTCATTAGAGGGACTTAGACCTAATGCCACAGTTCTTCAAATGGCAAATGGGTATGTGCAAGATCATCATGGAAAAATAGGCCCTTAAGTGGCAATAAAAATTCAAAAAATCAGAGTTAGACAACTTAACGTAAAAATTTGAATAAGTTATCTATATTATTTTTAAAAAATGTAAAAGTAGAATCTGTAGAAAATTGAATGTAGTTTCTAAACTACTAGACCTTTATTTTAAAAAATAAAATCTATTTGGTGAAAATTTGAAATTTCAATGTAGTAGTACTTAAATTTCAGAGTAAAAATAAGAAGTAGGTGTCTGTCTAACCACCCTAACCACAATAAAATGATAATATTTTCTTATAATCTTTTAGATATAAGTAGAGGACTCATGTCCTCATGTGATGCATATTTTTTTATAATTTTTTTCCAAGTAAATAATTTATTATGATTTTTTTATTACAACTTTTAAAAAATATAAAAGCTCGTCTGTCTAACCACCTTAACTTGGTCAAAACTTCATGAAATTCATTTTTTTTTTTAAACCTATAGTATGTCAAGTATAGAATGTGATGCAAGTTTTGGATTCAAAAAATGTGATACCGTTTGAAAGTTATAGATGTTTTTCAATCAGCCTATCAATCAGGACTTTATTCATAATTCTAATAGAAAATGAATAATAAATATTTATTAAATTCAAAGCAAAGCATAATTTATATTGGTGGAAAGATGAGAATCTCCTCTAAAAACCCTTTTCGTTTCATCAATTTTGGGTAAAAAAAAAGTCATCAGCCACATGGGCCATCATATCACTTACATATCGCCACTTTTTGGCCCATCATGATCCTACACATACCCAGATTGATCTTTGGTCAAGCGCGAAGGTATGATTGAATATGTAATCCTTTCTATTGATTTGTGGGAATACCCAACTGACTTTGTGATTTTGCAGCCAAAAATTAAGCTAGGGGGATACCCCCTAATTTTGGGATGACCTTGGCTAGCATCAGCAGATGCATTTATCAATTATCAGTCAAGGAACATGGTCATTTCTAATGGAGATCACAAGAAACAATTGACTCTATACCCATTAGTGCAACCTTTGTTAGAGATGGAGGACCTAGTTTGGATTGATAGTGACTTAGATGAGTCATTGCCAATTTTGAAAATTGATAAAGCCTTAGATATGGAGGAACCTACAGAGGATAATGTTCTTATTAAATTCCTTCAGAATAGGTATATGTTTAATGAAATTTTTGAAACATGGTCCTCCGTTTAGGTAAAATACTCAATGTCCTTTTGGGAACTTTCTGTTGGTGGGTAGTTCATGATCTATTCAACACTTTATCACATTGCATCAATTGTTGCCCCATAATTTCTTGTATGGTTCATTCTTATCTTCTTCAAATTTGAGTGATATGCCATCCACCTCCCAATTCTTAGCCATTAACTCACTTACATAATCAAAAGCTATGGAAATTTTTCCTAACCGCACACTTAATATTAATCCATAGTTAAGCCCTGAACAAATCCAAGACCTTATCGCCATGCTTAGAAAAAACAAAGATGCATTCACCTAGGAATACCAAGACATGCGTGGCATTCATCCTGACACCTGCACCCACCATATTTACATTGAAGAAGGTAGTCATCCAATTAGGCAACCACAATGTTGGCTCAACCTTGCCTTGCATGAAATAGTTAAGGAGGAGTTACAAAAACTGTTAAATGTCGGGTTTATATATCCTATTGTAGATAGTTAGTGGGTTTCTCCTTTAGTTTTGGTTCCTAAGAAAAATTATAAGTGGAGAATTTGTGTTGATTATAGAGAATTAAATAAAGCTACTAAGGAGGATCATTTTCCATTACCATTTATTGATCAAGTATTGGACACTATTGCAAGTAAGAAGTTCTCTTTTTTGGATGGGTTCAGCGGTTACAACCAAATTCGCATAGCACCAGAGGATCAGGACAAGACCGCTTTCACTTTCCCTTGGGGCACCTTTTCCTACAAAGTCTTTCCATTTGGTTTATGTAATACCCCTACCACTTTTTAAAGAGCAGTTTTGAGCATTTTTGAGGATCTTGTAAATGATTGTGTTGAGGTGTATATGGGCAATTTTATTGTCCATGGTAATACTTATGAAGAGGCTAAAAAAAATTTAGAAAAGGTACTTAGGTGTGTATAGATACCAACTTGTCATTAAATCATGAAAAGTTCCATATGCTTATGACAGAAGGGATAGTGCTTGGCCATTACATCTCCTCTAAAGGTATCCAAGTGGATCCTAAAAAGATCCAAATTATTCAAGACTTTCCTACACCCTCTAGCAAAAAAGATGTTAGTAGTTTTCTTGGTCATGCAGGGTATTATCGAAGATTTATCCAAAATTTTAGCAAGATTCCCTCTCCCTTGTTTGCCTTATTAGCTAAAGATGTTGCTTTCTCTAGGACACTTGAGTGTCAAGAAGCCTTTGAGGCCATCAATATCAAACTTGTAACCACACCAGTCCTTAGAGGTCCAAATTGGGAACTACCATTTCATATTCACACTGATGCCTCAGATTGTTCAATGGGAGCTGTTCTTGGATAGAAAGAGGATAATCTCTTCTATTTCATCTACTACATTAGCAATAACTTCACAGGAGTCGAGGTAAACTACGCAATAATTGAAAAAGAGTTTTTAGTTGTGTATGCAATTAATAAGTTTCATCATTATATTACTGGTTATAAAGTATTTGTCCACATAGATCATTCGACAATTTGATTTTTAATGAATAAACTTGTTGTAACTGGTAGAATTATTAGATGGTTGCTTCTACTTCAAGAATTTGATATAGCTATACTTGATAAGCCTGGTCGAGAAAATTTGGTTGCAGACTCTTTGTCCAGGTTACAATAGCCAGAAGATGAACCTACTCTAGTTGACGATGCATTTCCAGATGAGCACCTCTTTGCCATATCAGCAAAGAGCCCATGGTTCGTCGATATTGCAAACTATTTGGTTACATGCAAGTTCCCACCACATTTCTCTCTAAGGGAATGACGGAAGCTGGTTGGACTCAATGGACAGTACACATGGATCAACAGATTTCTCTTTTGCACAGGCATTGACAATATCATGCAATGTTGTGTACCCGAAGATGATGTCTTCGATATACTTCATGCATGCCACACATAACCATGCAGAGGATATTTTTCTACTTAGAGGACCACTCAAAAGATTCTCTCTGCAAGTTACTATTGGCCTACAATCCACAAGGATTGTAAATGCTATGTTCATCATTGCGACAAGTGTTAGCATATGGGCCACCCTACACGCTCCGATGAGATGCCCTTACACCCATAGTTGTCCTTAGAGTCATTTGAGAAGTGGGGCCTTGATTTTATTGGACTGGTCAACCCGCCATCAAGAAATAAGGAATACATCCTTGTGTGTACCAATTATATAACCAAGTGGGTCAAAGTGGTAGCCCTGAAGCATGCCAGAGATAAAATACTAGCAGATTTCCTGTACTCCAATATTTTCACAAGGTTTGGTGTGTCGTGAGAGATAACCATGGATCAAGGACCACAATTTACGTTTGAGCTCATTTATGCCAAGGTGGTTCGTGAGTATAAAATTCGCCATCGCAAGTCTACACCTTATCACCCTCAAGCCAATCGGCAAGTAGAAGTCACCAATAGGGAGATTGAGAATATTCTTACTAAGACAATTTCTCTTCATAAGCGTGATTGGGCTACATGACTCCCTAAAGCTGTGTGGGCCTATCAAACAATGTGGAAGATCACCACTGGTTTGACCCCTTATGAACTTGTCTATGGTAAGAAGGCAGTTCTTCCCATTGAGTTTGAGATAAAAACTCTTCTCACTGCACTACCGTTGGGTATGAGTCTTTCTGATGCACAAAAGGAACGTATTGATCAACTACATTCCTTAGATGAATTGCGCCAGGAAGCACTCTTCCACACCAAGGTTTTTTAGAAACAACATGCTCTATGGCATGACCGTCACATCTGACAAAAGTCATTCGAACTTGGGGATTGGGCCCTACTCTATGACTCGCGGTTCCAGGAATTCAAAGGGAAATTCCACACTCATTGGCTTGGTCCCTATGAGATTCAAACTGTGTATGACAATGGTGTTGTTCATCTCTGTATAGTGGACTCTGAAAGAAGAACTCTCCTTGTCAATGGTCACCACCTCAAACTGTACAAAAAACCTCTTTCCAAAGAATCTTTCTTTATAGATGTGGCAAAGGAACTTACTGTTGTTCCTTTTGGCTTCCTTCAGAATTGATCAATAAGATAAAAAAAATTGATAAAAGATCCAACAATGAAAACCCTTTTGGGCATTGTTGACTGATTAATCTTCGAAAACCGATCTCCAACGAGGATTACCCATTGAATAAACTTAGTGGTGAAAACCAATTTTTTGGCACCACTAATTGGTGGTAGATTGAAAACCAGGCAACTGACGGTCTATTGTCATTAAAAAAAATAAAAAAGTCCCTTCACGAGTTGGCACCCCGCCTTCCTATCACTTTCCCACCAGGAACTATTTTCCTTTGAGCTGCAGGTGCTTGGGTTCCTCACTCCATTCATTCGGGGTCTTCTTTCAACCTCCTGTTCATAACCATGACCTATACTTTCATGTCTCCCAGTGATATGCTTTCCCTTCTGCCCTTCACATGTACCACCATTCCTGTCCTTTTCTTATCAGGAACATCTGCTTAGGTGCCTCCGTTGGATGGTGTTTTCTTGGCCCATGGTTTTCAGACCTATCACCATACATATCATTCCTTGTTCTTGGCTAGTTTCCACACAACTCCATTCCTGATTCCACCATTCATGCCATAATGGTTGTTTGTGGCTTACAACCAACAACCATTACCAAGATTACTCTGCCTTCCTGTCATTTTTGGTAATAGGCACTATTATGCATATCTTCTGGCTTGCATTCCTATCTTCTCTTTGCTAGAATATTTTTTGTGTCCGATGCAAGGTGTTCAATTTTATTCCCCGCGGTTGGTCCCATGGTCCATTCACAAAACTTTGATGGCCTCGACAATTTTTTTCTCACATAGGTGATCGCTAGATGGTTGACCCTCATTGGTTATCTTATTTCACCGGCAGATGCTCTGCCTACCTATCCTAATGTCATCATCTCCTAGTTGACCACTTAGAAGCGTCTGTCTTCCATACCGCCATGTTTCTCTCCATCATTTCTGCTTAGTTGTCCATATCCGACGATCTGCTCTCAACGGTTGTCATCTGTGTTGTACGACGTCCAACTTGTTCCATCCACCTTATTTCCTATCACATCCCTGTAGATCTTCCATCTTCTTCATACACTGTTCCATCATTTCTAGGCATGTGACGTACCTACTTCCTATTTGGGCTCGTCACGTTTCTCTCTCTCATGGTGACTGGTAATTTTTTTTGCTTAGTTTCTTTCCTTCTTTTATTTTATATTTTGTGTTTTCTTCTATCAAATAACATGTTGCCTCATGGATGGTTCAACCAATCAGTTGGGGGGAAGGGTCATCACTATCATCATTTCTTCCAAGAGTTTTTCACTGTTATTATTTCCACATTAACTCCTCATTACTATATTTGTCGGCATTCTCTATTAAGTATTCATTATAGGATTTAGCATTTGTTATTGTTAAATCACCTTACCAAAACCATACTTGTTCGAGTCACTGGTATTGAGCTACAGTGAGTTTTTACAAACATGGAAAAAGGTCACTGCCCGCATCATGAGCCCATCACTCTGCAAAATTTAAAAATGTATGCCGAAGCATATGCAAAATTTTAGAAGATCCATTGGGATGTTTATTTCAAATGATTGAGAGGGTTCGATGAGAAAATTGCGCTGGAATTCCTCCATAATTTTTGCATCTAGAAGGCTATCGTTCAAGGGCTGGATATTACAATTACCATGGAAACCATTGCTGAATTTTTTGGACTTCCACTGAAAGGAGAACAATATTTTCCCAAGAAGTCCAAGCAGTCTAGAGAGTTGCAGCCAACGCGGAAGAAATTCTTGCAAAGGGGCAAATTTCTGGAAATGGTTTTTGGGTAGGGCACCAAATTACAATCCTTACCAAGACATTGGAGGGAAGTCACCAGGTACATCATTTATTATATCACCTGTGAAGGAAGATTTAAATATGTTTTTTCCCAGCATTTCAAATTAATGTTGCATTTGTGGAAAGGGTTGATGATTAATATTCCATATTTTCTATATCATGCCCTGCAACGAATGTCTAAAATGGTGAGAAGTGGTAAACCCCATTGTCTATCCCACCATGGTTTGATAAAATTGTTGGTAGTCCAAGAATTGAAGTTATTGTCTCCTCCCAGTGATTGGGACTCATTTGTCCATTCTCAGGACGATGAGGATACTAGACCCTCTAAGGAAGAGGAATCTTCCGCAAAGGGTTCCTCCAAAGACAATTCTTTGGATGGAGAGTCTATCTTTGACGGGTCACCTAAGAAGGCTAGTGAAAAGAAAAATAAAGGAGGCCCTAGTGAATCCTCTGTACAAACCCCAAAACCTGGAAGAAGAACAACCTAGAGTACCACAAGGTGAATTGCATCAAAGTCCAATAAGCTGAAACCCTCACCCCCAAATGAGAAGGGTTGTGAGAAAAATAAATCTATGGAACTACCACTCACTAGTCAATCTGGTGATAGGAAGGGAAAACAAAAATTGGATGTTTCAACTAAGTTAGATAACCTAGCCCAGGTAGTTGGTAGTGTGTTGAGTTAGGAGGAAATAGAAGTTTTGTTTGAGGTAATAGGGAAATGAGGGAAATTCCACAGGGATTTTAGTAGGGTAAAACGCTAGAAGGAAAAATAATGAGAATCCAGGCAACAAGCCAGTGAGTCTCCAGAAGATTCACCTAGTACTGACCCAGAAAATGAGCCAATAGAAAATCAACAGGAGCGAACAAAGGATGCTAGGGTCATGACACCACAAGAAATTAATCAAGAACAGGAGACTAAAAAAGTAGTGACCCCAAAGATAGAAGCAGAGATTCCAAAGGGACCAATAGACAATGTTGATAATAATATTCAAACACATATCATGGCGGAAGGCATTGTCCATGAGATAGAACAAGAGAAGCCAGAGCATGACGAGCTATTCGCTTATGACCCACATGAGGATGTGAAGATAGATGAATTGATTGATGATGTGAATGAAATTATTTAGATTGAAATCCATGAAACTATGGAGGAATTTGAGGAGGAAGATCCTCCAAGTGTAACTGAAAAAGAATTTTAGGATTTGAAAGCTGAATCGGCTAAAGTACAGACAAAAAATCCTACCTTACATGGGTTGTTACAAGAAGCTCATTCCACTATCAATTCACAAGCAAAAGAGATAGGTGAACTCAAGGTTGAACTTAATAGAGTAACAGTTTCTCATATGTCTATTCAGGAACACAAGCAGAAGGTTCAAGCAATACAACAACAATGGGTCGATGAGTTCAAAGGCACTTTACAAAAACTCACAGCTCTACCTGGTTCATAACCTTTGCATGAGGACATGCAAATTAAACAGCTGGGGGGAAATGATGAGTGTAGAATATTTCATTATTTTTACCTTATAATTTCCTCTCTACCTTTGTCTTTGCCCATATTCCTATCACCATTTGCTGAAGGAACCTTAATATTTAATAAAATATGGAAAATAAATTAGGATTAATAAATCACTGAAAATCATGATAATTCTGATTGTTTCGTTTCCAAATGGTAGGAGATAGTTAGAGAGGAAGTTGAAGCTGCTACAAACATGAGGACCTTGGGAGATTAGTGAAATGAAATTAGCAAGACTTTGTTAGTGACTGATCATTTTTTTTAGGATGCTTTTTTTAACGTCATAATACGATCAGTATATATACGTGTGTCTATGATGAAACGATCAGTATATATATGTGTGTCTATGATGAAACTCATATATATAGAGAGATAATAGAAATCACATATTGATGTTAAATTTGTGTTTATAATTTGTTGTTGTGATTCAAAGGAATGCCAAGTGTACACATCTAAAAATGGTCACGGTTAATCAAACCTGTTAATTAATTAAATATGAATTATTTAATTAATGTTCTTAAGTCATCTACATATAAATAAATTTAATTATTTATTTATATTGTTCATTTTCCAATTCTTCTAATTAATTAAATAAATAAAGTTTATTTAATTAATGCTACATTCCTCTTAATTAATTAAATAGATTTCACAATTTATTTACATTAATTATCACAAGTTTAAATTCTAAATTTAAATGATATTCTTCATTCCACATTTAATTAAGTATTTTTGATATTTAATTAAAGCATTTTCTAAATTTCCCACTCTTCTCACATAATTAAATATTTTCAATATTTAATTAAAAAGATTTTTCCTCTTCTCACATAATTAAATATTTTCAATATTTAATTAAAGCCTTTTCATTTCTTTCACACATAATTGAATATTTATTTATTTAATTATGAGAGATACCTTTCAATTTGTCTCTTCATTCTCCATCTGTCTCTTAAACTTCCATCTTCTTTTCGAATTCTCGATCTCTCACCGTTCATTTTAACAGGTTTGAACTCGACCGTCGATCTTGGCCAATCGAATTCCTACCTTCAAAAATCTATAAATACAGCCCTCTTATGAGTGGAAAAGGACCTCGAATCTCAGATTTTCATCCATAGTCACTATAGTCGCATTCATAGCATTTCAATTTTCATAAAGCTTAATCTTGTAGCAATGCATATGCATTTTTATTAATCTCATTCTCTCAAGCTGCCATTCTACAAGCTGCTATTTTAAACAACTGAGAGCAAGCATCTTGAAACGAATCCTTGGAGATAGAGGACAATGGGACGAATTTGAAGAAGCTGTGGTTTAGAGTTTGCATTTTGCTTTCCTTAATTAGTTTCTTTAATCTAATGTTTCATTGGTGTATTAGATTAGATTCATTTTGATTTACATATTCTAACATACACACTAAGTAGTGTGGAATAATTATGTGATTGTGAGCTTCTAATTACTCAATAGTCAGCGAAGGCAGAGCCCACTTCCTCGGTTGTTGGTGATCTTTTCATTTATGTGTGTGGTAATGTATGTTGCTTCATAATTATTCAATTCATTTCATATTGTTAATTGTGTTATCAGATCCTTATTAGTTTACTTAATGAATGTATTTAGTTTCTGTTGGTTTGTTCAATACTTATTAGTTTGCACAATCTATTAATTATAATTGAAGAATCAAATAGTTAATCGAGATTGAAAGCATATCTATGTTCAATAGCATAACTCATAGAGATTTTACTTATGTCTATTGCATAGTTAATTCTGTTATTTATTTCCAAAAAGGTTTTCATTATGTTAGAGATTTTCAATTTTGTTTTGTTGTGTGCTAGTGATCGGTTCTTTGTTGCAAGGTCATTTCTTCATGGGTTCCTATCACATATGTGACGAAGTCTGCAAACTAGATTTCTGCTCAAAAACAGATTACATTAGTTTGCATCCATCAAACCTTAGTTTATCGATTGCAACCCTTCAACATAGTACCACAACACAGTTCAAAAGCCTACGTTCTCGAATTGACACTTTAGGGTAAACTAAGGAAGCTATTTCTAAGAATTATTTCAAAACCATTACCAGAACAATCTAATACCACAGTTTAATCCAATCAATTACCAATCCATAGAGCGAAATTTCAAATGTGTAGGAAAAGATGTGATACTTAAGGGAATATTTAATGGAGCACCTAGTGTAGTCACTACTAAGGTAATGGAGAAGATATTTTCCAAGGGATAGTTTGTGAAGAAAATTTCTAGTGCATACAAATTACTTTATAATGACGAAGCAATGCTTCTATCATGCTGACATCTAGAGTATTTTGGATAAGCATAGTAGGTTATTTATTTGCATGTAGGGATACTATCAAATATAAATTTTCAACACATTATTGAGTTGGAGCCTAACTCTGAAACAATTATGGCATCTCCTTAATGCCATCTAAGGATATACAAGGAGGAGATAGAGAATTTCATAAAGGAACTCTTGCAAATTGATCATATTAGACCTAATTCCAACCTATTTGTTTCATTTGTGGGCATTGTGAATAAAAATGACAACACCATGTAGATGTGTATTAAATATAGGCATTTGAATAAGAAAACCACAAAAAATAAGCACTCCATTCCTAAGATTGATGAGTTGATTGATGACTTACATGGAGTTTTTTATTTTTCAAATATTGACTTGAGATTAGGCTACCATTAAATCTAGGTTCAAGGGGTGAAGTTGTGAAGAAGACAACCCTCAAATATCATTTTGGAGATTTTAAATTCTTATTCATGCCCATTATCCTAACAAATCCACCTACCACCTTCTAGTCATGCATGAATCAGGTATTCAATTACTAGTTAAGGAAACATATCTTGATATGGTCCTTGAGATACTTGAGAAATAGGTTCTATTTGCATAGCTACCAATACTTTTAAATAGCATAAATATACATGCCACCAACAACTACACCACAAATATCAAACATACATTGTAATCTACCACAACACCATAAATGAAATGTTCACTTATCCTAAATTGAACCTTACATTATTTTTTATTTTAT
This sequence comes from Sequoiadendron giganteum, assembly GCA_007115665.2. Taxonomy (NCBI): domain Eukaryota; kingdom Viridiplantae; phylum Streptophyta; class Pinopsida; order Cupressales; family Cupressaceae; genus Sequoiadendron; species Sequoiadendron giganteum. The sequence goes on along the minus strand of CM021101.1, from coordinate 563,493,888 downwards.
TTCCACTCCTTGTTTCACCCAACTAGACAATAATATTAGTATTATGATATGATCCTAATCCCATTTTATCTATTAACACTTTGGAGATCAAACTTTTTTCAAACTAAAATAAATGAAATATCTTTACTTTAATTTTATTAATTTAAATTTTACTTTAAAAAATTCCAATTAAGTTCACCTTTATATTGAATCTCATTACTACTAAAACATATTTATGAATCAAGATAGAAAAATACTCTAACTAATTTAAAATCACTTTCAATTTAATAGTTCTCAAACCAAATTCAAAGATTTATTTTCCTTATTCTGAATGCAACTTTCAACAACTCATAATGCATATGACAATCCTTCTTAATGACATTAAACTCTTACGTTACAATATTAATTTTCCTAGATCAAAACCACCCTATTGCTTTGGAGCATTTTGATTAAAAGATGGACCATTCCTTTTGTCCATTTCAAGGAGATGGACTTTAGACGAGCCTCATCTATGTTCTTATTTTTAGTTAAAAAAAAAAATGTCCATTTAGGTGATCATGCAACCATCCTACAGTAAGTAGTACTAATTATTTGATGGTTGAAAACATGGGTCAATCAGTTTGATTCATAAAATTATAGATTGAATCCTGATAGCAATATCACAATTTGACACGCTGTTGAAAATACCTCCCACTTATCTAAAAGATAGTTGTTTACCTTGATACTTTATTATATACATAATTGTCGAATGTGTTTATACCATCACAGAAGTTCCCTGTGTGAAACGCAAGCAGGTGTTCGTATCATTGAGAACTTGTCCACTTCTTAAGACTATAACGGAGAGAAAGTTACATTACAGTGAGGTATGATTTCAACGTCACATGTTGCAACGTCTTTTATGTGGGAATCTCTGTTTTGTGGTCTGCGCCTCTGTTGAATAATTGAGATTGAAATTCATAAAAGATGAAACGATAAAGACTTTGTTGTCCTGATCTGAGAGCCGTACTTTGAAGATCATAACAGAAATATTATGTAATGGGTCTCTCTAAAAGCAGAAATGGGCCATTGAAGAACTGAATAAAGGATAAAAGTTCACGTGGATCTCGTGAACAATGAAAGGTGTAGATTTGTTTCATACAACTTTAGGTGGGTGTACATCTTCCCGTACAACAGTTATTTTTGGCTCTTCAGCAAATTCTTTTATGTTCGTTTGCTGAAGTATTGCAGACTACTGATGTTTGTTCGATGAGGTAATAAGGCATGCCGATCTTCGTACACGATCAATGGCTGTAGGCCTCTGTTACTATACCAGTGTGTTAATTTAAATCCTGACAGAACCTGTGGATACCCAAGTAAACTGGATTCCCTGTCACCACCTTGCGGGAACAGTTAGTACACTTAACTCTGTGAATTTAAGACCATTTGAAGACTGTCTTGATTGGGTACTTCTGTTGGTTGTTTGCCCTACAAAAGTGCACGCTAGTAATTGCATATGGGCCATCATCTCTGTTGACAGACATTCCAAATAAATAATTCATTTGTGACTTGCAAACTGGCAGACTGTGAGAATTTATATTCTTGAAAAAAAGTTTACAAGTTCAATTTTTGAAAGGGTAGGGCATGTAGTCTTGTAGTACAGTTAGTGTCTTCTGCATGAAATATGGGATAGTCTTATATACTATAAATTATCTGTAGATTCAAAAACGAATCGTCTGATACCGTGAACTATAAAAAGATCTATTTTCATTTCCATTGCTTCTCTCATTGTCTGGTACGCATAAGCTTTTAATTATTGTTGATCAAGTTTGAAAATGTTTAAGGGAGGTCGTAGTCTTTTATTTGTAATGCATGATCTCCTCAAATTGGTATACAGAGTTGTTCGAGTTTGCATGGTGGTCGGATGATGAAGATAAAAATAGCATTTGTTTTTGTAGGGTTATTTTGAAAAATTATGCAAAAATAATTCATTGGTATACAGAGTTGTTTGAGTTTGCATGGTGTTCGGATGATGAAGATAAAAATAGCATTCGTTTTTGCAGGGTTATTTTGAAAAATTATACAAAAATAATTCATTGGTAGATAGTTAGGGTAAGGAGATAAAAGAGAGATTATGAGAGGTTATGTTCAGAAGGTTGGTTTTTTTTTTGTTTTGTTTTTAAAGTAGTAGGGTGTGATGGTATGTTTGTTGTAAAGGAAGAATAAGAGTAAGGTTGTTGGTAAGGAGGTATACCGTTCGTAATTGGAGTTATAGAGTGTGTAAAATTGTGTGTTTAAGATGTAAGGTTATGATTTTGTAAATTTGTTTTTTCTTTCTTAGTATTATAGGTTGAGGCCGACTTAGATTGTGTTGAGTATTTTTCTTAGATTTGTTTATGTATCTACATAATGGGTTTTGAGGCTACGAAGATTGATATATTGTCTTTTGTTGATTTAGTAGGGAAAATTAGACCCATATATTACACTCTTCCCATTAAATTGCAAACTTGAAAGGGTAGTTGACTTAATGGAGACTTGTGATGACAATTGAGAATAGCATCATTGAGTTTTGCATCTATTTATAGAAATTTCCCTTTAGGGAGGTTCTATGCAACATTTTTTCACTCTCATCTGATAGGGGAACATCAAAGGTTAAATTTTGTGTTATAGATCACATTTCAAGTTTTGTTGATGGTTGAGGATAAAAAAATTGGGTGCCTAAACACCAAATTCATTGATGGATGAGTTTTGTTGCAGTTTGGTTGTCATTGATGTCAAATTTCTATGAAGGTTGTTGTAGTCTGGTTGTTTGGTTGCCTAAGTCTCTAAGGAATGCTCTGCATTTCTCTGTTGATGATTTTTTGCTTCTATGATCTAGAGGTTAGCTTCAGGTTGTGTCAAGACATGTGTGATCCAAGTTTCAAGTCCTTTGGGCTACTGAAAAGGTGTTTTTGAGAGCTACAAATTCAAGTTTGTGTTGATTTTGTGAGAGTGTTTTTAGAAGTGTAAATATTGGCTCTGCATATCTATGTATTTGTAGATATGGTTGTGCAGATTATAAGTTAAGTTCATGGAGACGTGAAAGTGTTATATCCAAAGTTTCATGTCAATAATCCTTCCGTAGAGAAAGTTATAAGTGTCAGAGTGCAGGATTGTGTTGTCCAATGACTGGTTTCAATATCTATTGGCTTGTGCCAACTACTTGCTGCATGAAATTATGAAAGGGATGTATGAGAGTGTTCTTGAATATCATGTGATGTTTGATGTTGCTCCGCAAAGTGTCTAAACTAGTTTCTCTGATACAAGTTGTGGTCCGAAATGAAGTTTCTATTGGCTTATGCTTTTGTTGAGGCTGACCAAGGAATGTTGGTGGTGTGCACTACAAATTTAAGTTTGAGCGGAGCTTATGGAGTGTTTGAAGGTGTTGAATGAGTCATGTCGATTCATCTGAAAGAGATGCAAATAATAATCTATCATTCTTGTGCACCGCCAATGGATGTGAAGGTCAACATTTTTCTTGTTTATAACTGACCTAATTTGTATTTGCAAAGTGTGTGGATAATGTTCATAGAAGATCGAAGGTGTGAAGATAGTTTGAGACTAGGTTAAGTGTGTGTTGGAATTTGCAAGGCATTTTCCTCTTCCTAGTGTTGCATGTAGTCTTTTGGGTCTTTCCCTCTACACGTTTCATGTTGTTTATTTATCTTTGGTTGACTTGCAGATGTAATTTTTTTGTTATAGAACACCATGTGAAATGTAATCAATTTAATATCATGTATAAATTGTAATATTTCAGTAGCTCCCATGCAAGTTTTACCCCATCTAAAAGTGAAACCCAAGATGATACAACTGCCAATCTATGTTCCTTAAAGCTCAACCCCCTACCAACATGGATACTAAAGTGGGTCCTATGAAGAGAAAGCAGGAAGATAAATTGACCAAGAAGAAAGGTAAGAAGTCTCAAGGTCCCCTATTCCCAAAGGGAAAACATACCTTGGAGGGCTTGGTCCAACCTTCTGTCACACCTCTCATACCCCTGATTGCTAACAAACCCCAAACCACTAGTCATAAAGAAAAAAGAAAGGCTACTTAGTAGTATCCAGAAAGCACAAATTTTGTTCGTAGGTCTACCAGACTAAGCGTTGTCTAAAAACCATCCCAACAAAAAAAATGAAATCTTAAGTGACTTTTAGTATGAGGAATATGTTCTAGAGGAATATTATGATGTTGGGGATAGTTTTATTGAGCCCTCTCCCCTTCAATTTGAAGGAACTAATCTTTTTGATGAAATGAATTCTCCAGATACTAATTATGGGATGGCAGGAGTTCCTGAGACTAAAACATAGGGGATTCCTAAGACTCCTCACATGGGGAAGGAGGAATCCCTTAACACAGGTCCCACAATACTTAGTACATTGTGATGAAGGACACCAATATTCCAACCACTGAACAACTTTGTGTGTCATATTCCTAGACCCTGAAGGAAGTGGATAATTTGAAAGCTAAAATAAATGAGATGGAGAAAAATATGAAGCTAATCATGAAATTTAGTGTTAAATTTATGCATAGATATGTTACTACCCTTTTGGTCCTTCATGGTCAAGAGTTGAAGAAGCATGCAAAGGGTGAGGATAGTCTATAGGAATTGAAAGACACGTACAAGTTCCTCTTTAAGGATTGAAGTTATTTGATCTCATATGCTTTTATGTTTCTAGTTGTTTATGTCAAGTTGGAATTTAATCTCTTTTTGTTATTTTGTTATTAATGTGTTGTCTTTACCCTGTTTAGGGCTGATTTTTCTTTGTCCTCTAGGACTTCATTTGTAAAGGGATTAGGACCCCAATTTCCTACTTACCTCAATGAAAAACACACTAAAATGTTAATTTATTTATACTAGCCTAATAAACTAACTAAGATGTAATATAATTCCCAAAATTTCCCCTCTATTACATCACTTCAAGCAAAGGCGATAGTACTGCACTAGATTAAGCATAATAGAACACTATAGAAATGTGATGAATTGGGACATATGCACATATCACCAAATATCTCAAATCACCTAATATACACCAATTTGAGAAGAATAGTGGATGCCTTGACTTTCCAGATCAATACTTATGAATCAAGATGGCTCTTATCCACAAGTACACCATTTTGCATATGAACTAAGATAACTCTTATCTACAATGCAACTCTCCACTTGCAAAGTAAAATATACTCCATATCCAAAATAAATACTCCAACTATTAACCAAGACATACTCTATATTCACAACAATGCCTCACCCACAAACTAAGAAATACTCCACGCAACTAGTGCAACACTTCACCAATGGAATATGACATACTTCACGTTCAAAATTTTATCAAGTGGGACTAGGCCTCACCATAAAGTTGCATATCTCTAGGTTCTTGGATTGAAACCCACTCAAATATCCATAGATATATGTCACTCCTCCTTAGATGGGACTAGGTCACACAACAATTTTTCCTTTGGTTGGACTAGGCCTCACTATAAAAACATAAAACTACCAAGCCATGTTTGGTCTAAAAGGGGTCACAAAAGAAACTAGTGTAGGTCTCAAACAATGTACTAAGGATATAAATATGATCAAAATTCATTATAAAGTGATTCCTCCTTCACAATAATCAACAATTTAGTAATTGAAGTGGGTAAAATTTCTCTACATCATTTGTAGCATCTATAGTTTGAACACCTCAAAGTTAATTCTTTAATGGATTTATATATAGAAATATAATGGTGTATGGTTTTCCTACTTTCAAGATAGACAATGTTATTTTTAAATCTTATGTCTTAAATAAATAACATAGGGGAAATTTCCCTAAGGACTATTCTTGGATAGCCAATAAGTGTTTTTTAATTGGTTCATAGTAATGTGTAAAGTATGAAAAAGTTATCTAGTAGAGGGTGTAAATACTTTGTCTTGTTTATTGATAATTTTTCAATAATGACGAGTATATTTATTGAAAAAAGAAGAAGAGGTTTTTACTAAATTTCTTGAATGGTTATGCTTAGTTGAAAAAGGAATATGTTTGACATTGGCCTCACTTTAGTCAAATAATGGTGTTGAATGTGTCTCAACTAATTTTTTATATTATTATCGATAATGTGGAATCAAATAACAAAACAATAATGCGTATACTCTACCAAAAACTGTAGTTTATAAGAGGATGAACAAAAATTTGGAGTGTACAACATAATCGATGTTGTATTATAAGTAATTGGATGCCAAATTTAGGTTTTAAGCAATTCATATTATATTATATTTGAGGAATAGTTCTCATATGAGTTCTCTTTTTGGAAAAACACCATATATGGCATGGAATGGATTTAAGCCAAATGTAAAAAACTTAATATTTTTGTGTGTACATGTTATTATTTAGTTCCTAATAAAAACATAGCACCAAGTTGGAAGCTAGGATCAAAAAATAGTTTCCTTGATTACTTTGATAACAAAATGTGCTATCATTGACTTGCACAAGATATAGAAATGTTTTTCAGTGCATAGAGATGTGATTTTTTATGATAATGGGAATATGAAAGTGCTATAGACATTGACTTACAATTTTGATAAGTTGCAAAGATAGATAACAAGCATGAAACTAATGATGGTTTGATAAATGAAACTAAATTCCATAGATTGTGGCATGAGTGATTTTAATCAACCAATTGTTTATTTAATTAATTTCACTTCACAAGTAGCCACTACATCTTCTTTTAATTAGTTTTCCATTTATAACTTAGAAACTAGTAAAAAAAATAAGTCCCCAAGATACTTGTGTTAGAACACATTGATATATTGCGAGGGGGGGTTGAATTAGTATATACCACAATTAATCCAATTCAACTTTATCAACCAAAACTTCTCGTTGCCTTAAATAGATAAAGTATCAAACAATGCAATTCAAAATCAAAATCACACAACCATAACACTAGATTTATATGGAAAACCATAGAAGTGAAAACCACGATGAGAAAGTTGCTTGGAATTACTATCCAAATCCAACCTCACAAATAAAAATAATATTTACAACAAGTTTTATGGATTACAACCCAAAGGAAGCTACAACTGCCTACAGATTACAACACTTACAGAAAGATGCTACAACTTCATTAAAACATACTTGACATAATCTACTAATCGAACACCTCCACAAAAACAACACTCTTCACACTAGCATGTATCTTCAACACCTCTACTCAACAACCTCTGATATATTCACTTCACTTCCACACACACATATACTCCCACATACATCCTTTCATAATCACACACACTTACCCACTTTGCAACAAACTTAATCTTTCATTTATAACCTCTACAAGCTTCAAAAAAATTCTCCTTTGTCGGCCAAGATGAAACATGTAACATGAAACACACAACGACCACAACAAATCAGCTCCAAGGCATCCGCAATAAGAAAAAATAAATGTGGTCCAAACTAAGAGATAATCAGGACTTAATTTATCTAAGGACACACCTATACACTGGTGCACACTTCCAAACACTTGTCGCAAACATTTCAATATAATAAGTCGTCCCAACAAACACTTAACATTCCATCCACTAGCTCCAGACCAAAAGAGTACCAAAGAGACCAAATAACATCATGCGGATCACTTTAAAAAAATTATATGACTTGAAAAAATATTCTCATACACTCCTTTCACAACTTCATACTACTTCATGATGGTGCAAATAAACAAACACTTAACTCAGTATTACTTGCAAACCCTAAAAACATAGTCTTGAGATAAAACATTAAAAACTAGGCTTGTGATACACCTCAACACCTAAAACTTGAAATGAGAAAACATAGAGAAAATATAAACATATTTTCCAAATGACAAAATCACATATTTAAGTGTGGAGAAATGAAAATCATTCCTATGACCCTTCCTGACTGCAACCATATTGTACTTATGTCTTCATTCTGCCAGCTCTAGAAACTTTTGTGGTAACTTCTATGCATTAAAATTAGGAGCATACATAGTTTACACTTGTCTCTATCTAACTTTCAAACTACAAGGCCATATCTTCAAATACAGAGAAATGCAAAGCATTCTCTTGAGCTCCTTCAATACAACTTTATGTGCCTTAGACTGCATGAAACCTTACATACTTTCTTTCATCAATGATTTACATCAAGGGACAAAGAATACAACATTCACACTACCATTGACAATAATTCATAAAAGGCAAGAAACCACAACTTATACATATCAACATACACTTCAACCTATCAAGTTTCACCTATTCATGAACAACATAAGATATGGTACAATTGTGTACAACATGCTCATGACATTCATCACCATGTCCTCCTCACAGTTCTTTTGATCATCACTCCTTTGCTCCTTTGTACCACTCCTTTGAAATCTTACCCTTTTCACATCTCTGATCACCACTCTATTTGCATCACATGAAACCTTCCATAATACCATTTTGTTGATGTCAATCCTTCGAAAATACCATTTTGTTGACATCAATGAAAACACATACAATAATCTCCCCTTTTGGCATTGATGAAAACACTAACCTACTATGAAATTTCTCCCCTTTTGACATCAAGGGAAAAGGGATAGTGTTCCTCCTTTATACCAACAACAACATATATGCACCCCCTATCTACACAAGCCTTATCATCCTTCTTAGATTATTTCTACCTGCTCCTCCTGGCAGGTAGCCCTCATCAATCTAGGGATAAAGGTATGTCTCAAATTGCACCCCCTAGATAGATGCACCATATATACATCTAGTTAAAAGAAGGAAAAGAAACAACCCATAAATTTTGTCTGGGATATTAAAATGTGTCCTTAGAAAGTGCATTTGTAAGGATATCTACAGCTTGATCCTTTTTAGGTACATATTCTAATTTTACTTCTTGATTTACCACCTTCTCTCTTAGAAAATGACACTTGATAGATATGTGCTTGGTTCTAGATTGCATCACCGGTTTCTTTGAAATATTGATGGCAATTGTATTATCACATAGAATAGGAATGGGCTCATCATACATTACCTTGATATCCTTTAATGTATTCTTCATCCACAATACTTGGGTGCAACAAGATGTTGCAGCTATATGCTTTTCTTTTGTTGTTGTTAAGGACATTGCGTTATGCTTCAGGTTACTAAACCATGAGACCAATTTGTCTCCCAAAAAGAAAGATCCACCACTGGTACTTCTTCTATCATCAACATTTCCAGCCCAATCTACATCAATGCATGCACTTAGGGAAAAGTCATCACATTTTTGATACCATAATCCATAATTTGGAGTGCTCTTCAAATATCTAAAAATTCTCTTGACTTCCTTGACATGAGTTTCTATTGAATCAACTTGAGATCTTGCAACCAAGCACACAACTTGCATAATGTCAAGCCTTGATGATGTTAGGTATAGTAGGCCCCCAATCATAGACCTATACAAAGTCTAATCAACCTGAGGTGACTCGTCATCTTTACTCAAATGACAACTTGTTACCATGGGAGCACTCACTAGTTTCCAGTCTTCCATACCAAAATTCTTCAACATCTCCTTGACATAATTTTCTTGAGAGATAAAAAATACCATCATCTAATTGAGAAATTTGGAGTCCAAGAAAGAATGATAACTCAACTATCATAGACATTTCAAATTCCTTTTACATTTCTTCTACAAACTTCTTACATGTTTCTTCATTTCTACCAAATATTATATCATCAACATGTACAACAACTATTAGAATTTGTTCATCCTCAATTGTAATGTAAATATTGTTTTGTGGTACATTTCTTGAAGCCCTGCTAGAGTAAGTACTTTTCTAACCTTGCATACCAATCCCTAGGGGCTTGTTAAGACCATATAAATGTTTATTAAGTTTTCATACCATGCTTTGGTCCTTTGATAGTTGAAATCCATCAAGCTGCTCTATGTAAACTTATTCTTATAAGTCACTATTCAAGAAGGCATATTTAACATCCATTTGATATACGTCGAAGTACTTGTGAACTAAAAATGTGAGAAAAATTGTGATTGCTTCTGTTCTTGCCACTGTAGAAAATGTCTCCTCAAAGTCAATTCCTTCCACTAGTGAATAGCCTTTGCACACCAACCTTGCTTTGTTTCTTACCACCTCTCCATCTTCATTCAATATATTTATGAACACCCATTTTTTCCCTATCACATTTTTGTTTGCAGACCTTGGGACTAATTCCCAAGTCTGATTTTTCTCTATCTGGTTTAGTTCTTTTTCAATTGATTGTATCCATCCTTCATCCTTGATAGAATTAACAAAAGTTTTAGGTTCTAAATTCTTGATGGTAAAGAAAATTTTACATGTTCATTTTACCTTGCAAATATTCTTCTAGTTTACACTCCATTCTTATCTCTGATTATCTGATCTTCTGAGTGATTCTTCTGAACATACTTGGCAAGAGTCTTGGTGATCTTCTCTTGTGTTTCTTCCTTTTCAATTTCTTCTTCATATTTCATGCATTTAAGTACATCTAACCAATATTCTTCTTTCTCATATGTTATTTGGTGTGACTCTTCATAAACCCTAACATTTGTACTCTCAACTATCTTCCTCAATCTTTTATCATAGAACTTGTAAGATTTTCTTCTAGTCGAGTATCCAAGAAAGATTGCTTCATCGAATCTTGAGTCAAATTTTCCCAAACCTTCTTCACCTCTTTTGATGGAACATTTACTTCCAAAAATTATGAAGTACTTAATAATTTTTGGTCTTCCATACCATATCTCATAAGGAGTCTTGGTGTTTTTCACTCTTAGTTTACCTCTATTAAGAATATAGACAATAGTATAGACTACTTATTTCATATATACATCAGGCAACTTGGCTTCACTCAACATTGTTTTTCCCATCTCTTGAACACTTATGTTCTTCCTTTCTACTACATTTTTCTAAGGAGTTCTAGCAAATGATATATGCCTCTTTATTCCATGTTCTTCATAAAATTCCACAATTTCATTTGATGTGAACTCATCACCTCTATCAAACCTTAAATACTTGATTCTAGCATTCATTTCATTTTCAACCATTAACTTGAAAGTCTTAAACCTACTAAAAACTAATAATTTTTATTTTAAGAATGTAACCCATGTCATCCTAGGAAAATCATGAATGAGAAACATAAAATATCTTTGACCTTGGAGACTCTTTGTCCTAGAAGGTCCACAAAATATGGTATGAATAAGTTCCAATGGCCTTGTAGAAGAATACTCCTTGGTATTGAATCTTATCCTTGTCTACTTCCCAATCTGCCACTCTTTACACAAGGTGCTTGAAGGCTTGATAATATTTGGCATATCTCTTACTGCTTATATGGAGCTAATCTTTACAATATTATCAAAGTTGATGTGTCTCATTCTCTTGTGCCATATCCAGTTCATTCACTTGTTTAAATTCCTAGAAAACAACTTCTTCCATTAACACCCTTTAGGTTGTATAAGTTGTTTTATATCCTAGATCCTTTTGACACCAATCTACTAGAATTCACTCCTTTGATTTCACACCCTTGATCATGAAATATGAGATTGTATCCTTTGATAAGTAGGAGGTTTCTTCCACAGTGTGTCAAATTATTATATTGCTATCAGGATTCAGTTGTGTAGTTTTCAAGTCAAACTCATTGACCCATGATTCATGAGTAGTGGTTCACAAGAACCCATCTCTCATGATAATGAATGGTCCACTTAGCACTCATTGCATCTAGGTGATGCTCACAGAGGTGAAGCATTGGTCCGTCCCGGGAGGTCACCCATCCCAGTACTGCTCCAGCTCACGCTTAACCATGGAGTTTCCCCCAAGGTTAAGCCCACTTAGCTTGCTACCACATTTGCAAAACCTTCAGCAAGTGTTGTGCCTTATGAACCATTCATTATAGAGCCCCTTTAGCTCATCAATTGATAAGTAGGAGGTTTCTTCCACAGTCAATTATGATACATCAGATTCGTTGTCCATTGGACTATATTTCATGAGACTGATCTCTTCATGATATCCACTTAGGTTTACTAGATGTCACCAGGTGAAGCATTATTCGGGAGGTCACCTATAAGACGCTTCAAGCTACATGGGCTCTGTTGCCCACTTAGCTTGCTACCCCATTTGCAAAACCTTCAGCAAGTGTTGTGCCTTATGATGTTGCTACCCCCCTTGCTGAAGGTTTTGCAAATGGGGTAGCAAGCTAAGTGGGCTTAACCTTGGGGGAAACTCCATGGTTAAGCGTGCTTGAGCTGGAGCAGTATTGGGATGGGTGACCTCCCGGGACGGACCAATGCTTCACCTCTGTGAGGATTACCTAGATTGAATGAGTGCTAAGTGGACCATTCATTATCATGAGAGATGGGTTCTTGTGAACCACTACTCATGAATCATGGGTCAATGAGTTTGACTTGAAAACTACACGGTTGAATCCTGATAGCAATATCATAATTGTATCCTTTGCTGCACATATGAATTACATTGAGAAGATTATTCTTGAGACCTTCTACATAGAGAACATCTTTTGTCCTAGATTTTCCATCAATTCTTATGGTTCCCTTTCCATAAATATTTTTAGATGAAATGTCTCCAAACTTGACTAATCCACCATTCCACTTAAAAAGATTGATGAATTTTCTTTTGTGACTTGCCATGTGTCTTGAACAACCACTTTCTATTACCGAAATATTCATTTGCCCTTGAGCATGAAATATTGTTTGGACAACCATTGAATTTTAAACCTCATTGTTTATTTCCTCTCTCTTGGAAGTACCATTCTCCTTGACTTTCTCAATAACTTCAGCCATCTAAGTTTCTGATTTTGCTAATCCACTTTTGCAATATTCTTCTATATGTCCAATATTGTTATAGATTTGACATATCACATTGACGTCCACTAGTGAAGAAAGATAATTCAAACTTAAAAAATTTATTTTATTCATTTCATATTTGTAATCCATAGCCTTATGACCATACTTATTGCAGATGAAACAATAACCAAAAAATGCATGATTGAACTTTTTTTAAAGAATCTTCTTTGAGGCCTGATTAGAATGAGAGCTACTTCTTCAAGTTTATCAGACTTTTATTTATCTAATTCCTTTTTGAGTTAAATTATTTCTTTCTCAAGATTTGTACATTCATTTTTCTTCTCTTCAATTAGGAATTTTTGTTCTTTGTTCTCTTTCCTTGCACATTCCAAGTCTTCAAGAGCATAAATAAGTTCACCTTCAAAATTAACTTCACCTTCTTCTTCATCCATAGTCTTGTTTGAACCATCAGAAATCACCATGCCCATGAATAGGGATTCTCATCTCATCATCTGATGAGTAGTGATCTACTTATTTTGAGGATTTGTAGTCTTCTTTGGAAAGGATGCTCCTCTTGAAGTTTTTCCTTTTGAAACCCTTGTTTCTATTTTCATTTTCTCCAAAATGACATTTAGAAGCATAATGACCAATTCTTCCATATTTAAAAAATTTGAAAGGTAATTTACCTTTATACTTTCCTTATCCCTTCTTCAAATTTCTCACAAATTTTTCTTCTTCTTCCTCAGATTCACTATGTGAACTAGATGTTTCGTCTTTCTTCACAACTTTGAAAGAAACTTCTCTTTTGTGTGTACCTTGGACTTCATTTCTCATCTCATAGTTAGTGAGAGACCCAAACAACTCTTCCATGATAAGTTTCACCAAATCTTTGGCTTCTTCAATAGCATAAAATTTTGAATTTAATCAGTGAGGGAGAGTTCTTAGGACTTTCTTTACAACCAATGAGTGATTTATTTCTTCACCTAGTCCTCTAATTCCATTGTCCGTTGCATCCACCTAGAGTAAATAGCTAGCAATGTTTTCCTCTTTTTTCATCGTTAGATTCTCAGAGATTATTATGTAAAATTATAATTTTTCTTGATTTACACTGTCATTTCCTTCATACAGATTTTTGAGTTTATCCCATATCTCCTTGGCTATCTTGCACTTGACTACCTTGACAAACTCTAAATTCATTAAACCACTCAAGATGGAATTCTTTTCTTTGGAATTTCTTTCATAGCTATTCTTTGCATTAGCATATATAATAGGATAAGTAGGTTCAGTATAATCATCATTTGTAGCTCTCCAAACATCATACCCTGGTGATGTGAGATAGGCTTCCATCCTTACACTCTAGATGGCATATTTGCGTCCATCAAATATAAATACTTTAGAAGAGGACTCTTGTCGAGCCACGTTTTCTTTTCCAAGATCTACCTTTAGCTATTATGTTGCACCAAGGAACCTTGCTCTGATGCCAATTGTTAGAACACATTGATATACTAAGAGGGGGTGTGAATCAATATATACCATAATTAATCCAATTCAACTTTATCAACCAAAACTTCTTTCTGCCTTAAATAGATGAAGTATCAAACTATGAAATTCAAAATCACAAGCACAACCATAACACTCAATTTACGTGGAAAACCCTAGAAGGGAAAAACACAATGAGAAAGCTACTTGTAACTATTGTCCAAATCCAACCTCACAAATAAAATCAAGATTTACATGTTTTATTGGCTACAACTCCCTAAAACACATTTTTTATGGCTTCAACCAAAGGAAGCTACAACTCCCTATATATTACAACACTTACAAAAAGAGGCTACAATCTCAGTACAACATACTTGACATAATCTACTGATTGAATACCACTGCAACAATAACACTCTTCACACTGACATATATCTTCAACATGTCTACTCAACAACCTCTACTATATTCACTTCACTTCCACACACACATATACTCATACATACCTCCTCGCATACTCACACACTTACCCACTTTGCAACAAACTTAATCTTTGATTTATATCCTTTGTAAGATTAAAAATGTTTTTAATTTATCATCCAAGATGAAACATGTAACATGAAATGTGCAATGGCCACACCAAGCCAGCTCCAGGACATTTGTGGTAAGAAAAAAAAATGTGGTTCAAACTAAGAGAGAATCATGAACTAATTTTTCTTAGTGCACATATCCACACTGACACACACTTCCAAACACCTGGTGTAAACATTTCAACATACCAAGTCAGCCCAACAAACACTTAACCTTCCATACACTATATCCAGACCAAAAGTAGTACTAGAGAGACCAAATAACATCATGTGGATCACTTTACAAATATTATATGACTTTAAAAAACATTTGCATATGTTCCTTTCACAACTTTATGCTACTTCATGTTGGTGCAAGCAGACAAACATTGAACTCAAGATTACTTGCAAACCTTGAAAACATAGTCTTGAGATGAAACATTAAAAATTAGGCTTGCAGGTACACCTCAACACCTGAAACTTGAAATGAGAAAACATAGAGACAATATAAACATATCCTCAAAAATACAAAATCACATCTTCAAGTATGGAGAAATGCAGAGCAATCCTCTAACCCTTCCTGACTACAACCATACTATACTATTGTCTTCATTCTTCTAGCTCTAGGAACTTTTGCGGTAAATACTATGCACTGAAATTAGGAACATACATAATTTACACCTATCTTTGTCTAACTTCCAAACTACAAGAACATATCTTCAAATACAAAAAGAATGCAGAAAATTCTCTTAAGCTCCTTCAGTACAACTTCGTATACCTTATACTTCATGATACCTTACATAATGTCTTTCATCAATGTTTCACATCAAGGGACAATGAATACAACATTCACACTACCATAGACAATAATTCATCAAAATAAAGAAACCATAAGTTCTACATATCAGTATACACTTCAACCTGTCAACTTTCACTTATTCATGAATAACAAAAGATATGGTACAACTGTGTAAAACATGTTCATGAAATTCATCATCATGTCCTTCTCCTCGTAATTCTTTTGATCATCACTCCTTTTCTCCTCTAGATTGCTCCTTTGAACTCTTACCCTTTTGACATCTCTAATCACCACTCTGTTTGCATCACATGCAACCTTCCACAATACCATTCTGTTAATGTCAATTCTTCCATAATACCATTTTGTTAACATCAATGACAACACATGCAATAAATTTGTCTTCTTCTTAAATAGGAAAATCCAAGTGATGCACTTATATATTCATAGATAGAGGATTCTTGTGTTACTAACTTTGAGAATTTACCATAAGTATATCTTATCTAGGATCATATAAATTTTTTAACTTGAAAATACATGGAATTGGTAAAATAGGTCCCACAAATTCTCATAAATTGGTTAATTATTCCATACTTACTACTTCCTCAATTGAGTCATCTACCTATGAATGACACATATTTTCTTTGGCGAGATTCTATGCATAGTTTAATGAATAATCATACTTGGATTCTTGTTGATAATACTCCACATATTCAAACCATTGGATTCAAGTGGGTTTATATATTTAAATTTTACGGCTCCATTAATAAACATAAGGATCACCTTGTTACGAAACATTATGTGCAAAAATAAGGTTTAGATTATGAGGAAATATTTGAACCTATTTTTAAGTGGTAAAAGCTATTGTTAAGTGGCAAAAAATTCACATGGTTCTTACACTAGTAGCATAGAATGGGTGGAAAGTACATCAAATGGAATCAAAAAATCCTTTTTGAATGGTGCTCTATAAGAGGAAGTATGTAACGCCCCATCATGGAACCGAAAGAACAACTCGTTAAACAACTAAATAACCGAATTAATTTTTTTTTAAACATTCAATAACAACATGTGACAAGTAACATAAGCACAAATGTTCTCAGGGTTCCACAACTATGCTACTAAAATAAATACTAGAAGAATAACACATCATAGAACCATATACAAGAAACATATGAATATGACATATCTTGATTACATTATCATAAAGAGGTTTAAATTATAAAATCAAGATACAACAAACGAGATTATGACAAATCTCAATACATCCAAAATCATAATACAATAAAGTCTCTTATAATCATCATGAGTGAATACAATATAGAGGAAGAACAAGTATAATTGTCAATCACATTCACGAGCATGCTCAGCATTAAACTCCATGAATGAAGTGAATCCAAGAACCTACCAAGAACAATCATGTCTCGAGTTGTATCACTTGTAAGGGGACCTAATGGAGGAAAAAGGCACGTTCCTCCCAACCATGTGGTACTCGAAAGCCCACCCCCTGTGCTAGGAGATGACAAGAATGACCCACAACCAAACAAAGGTCAAGAAAACAAGGTTGACACAACTCCAACTCAAAACAACAATAAGCACATACAAACAACACACAAAACAAACTCAAGGAACCTTCGCTTCTAGAGACACAAGAATGACAAGGGAAACAACAACAACCATGGTTGCTAAAGGAAGGAGTTTCATCACATAAGCTCGACATGGGTTACCCAATGCAGATCTTCATAGGTTACTGGCTCCCTACCTAGTTATACCCTGGCAATCTCAACCAATCCCCGACCCCCATTCTCACTCATGCGGGATCAACATACCTTTCAAAGGGACAAGGCAATTGATCTTCGCCATTCCAGGCCTTCGCACTCATCCCAAGCCCAAACGAGCACTTGAGCCATGAGTGAGGAAAAATTATCTGAATTAAAATGAGATGCTTCCTGAAACCCCTAATTACTTTAAGATTATAGTTTTCACTAGATTATCTACTTTCGATAGGTTGCCCAGGTCACCTCTTTAGGGTTCTGGCCCCTAACAAAAGCCACTCCTCCTAGGTGAAAACACACTAACTGAAAATGACAAGTATAGCCAACATGCAAGCAAAACAACATCTTGAATACATCTATAACATGAAAATACCATAAGAATTCAAATATATCAAAAGATAACACTTCATGCATGGCTAAATCCAAGGTCAAGTCATGCAAAGAATAGTAATAACAAGCATTCCACACTTTTTAATACAAATCACTTCCATAAGCCTCTGAAAGATTTCAAAAGAACACACAACACCAATAGTTCCCTTACAAATCAATGAAAAATAAGCATAAATTAACTCACATTATACATATAGGATAGCCAAAATACACAACAGAATAAAGTATGATCATATCACAACCAAGCCTAATATTCAGTACCTCCATGTACTACATAGGTATCAAAACAATGTGCATGGCATAACTGTTACAAATCCTATACAAGAATTGCAAAATTCAATTAAATCAATAATTCTTTTAAGAATACACAAGCCTTAGAAGACATTAAATCCACAATACAAACATTCCTTCATGTTTAAGTGGATCACACTATATCCATCATATGTTTCCAAGATATCTAAATAACATTAAGCCATGCGACATCTAAATCCATTTATCAATTAGAACCCTCATTTATAGAGTTAGACAACATTCACTTATTCCATTAATAATCTAACATTAATCCTTTCATAACAATAAACTTTCAAATCAAAAATAAAATAAAATTTAACTATGCTTTAAAGAATTTCAAAATTTAGTAATTGAATTTAACTTTAAAGACTTCAACTTGAATACAACCAAAAGAAAATACTTCAAATGAGATTAAATACATATAATATTTTACATATAATAATCTAAATTCATACTATATAAAAAAAATAAAAAATTGAATTCTTTAATTTCAAAGATCAATCGCACTTCAAGAACCAATCTACTACACGTAAAATTATTCAACACTCAAAATTCAATGTCTTACAATGTTTGTAATTTTATTCCCAAACTATAAACAACTTATTCTCACCTATATTTAATATCATGATACTTAATATCCATTCACAATAAATTAATATATTTATATATATATATATATATATATATATATAATTAACACACTTATAAATCTATATTTAGCTTTCTAACAACAAAATGGAAATTATGAGTAAATTTCATATTAACAATGCTACAAAGATTATCCTAACTACATAGCGCACTTTTATGGCACATGCTTTATTTAAATGCATTTATCAATAATCATTCACCAACTTATAACAGAATGCACAAAAAAGAACATAACACAATGATACAAAAGATTAAGCTCAGAAGACAGTGATATAAAATGAGTTTAGATAACGCTAAACATGAATCTACTAGAAGTCCAAAGAGACACATATGTACCTTCGATTATACATAAAGAGAAGAGTCTAAATATAGTCAGGGATATCAAGTCGGCCAACACACATGCATTCAGTAATAACTAAGGTTACCATGACATGCGTTGAAAGGTACTGTAAGGAAGCTAAGGTGTGCAGAATCGCTTCCTACGCTAATCTTGAGAGAACGAATATGCAAATTTCAACTTAACTGATTACAGGAATCTCAAGAAACATACAAGAACATGAATAAAACAACCATAAACACATAACACTGTGATTATCGTGGGGAAAACCCTTACGGGAGAAAAACCCCACCCTCTAAAACCTGCATAATGTATTATCAAATCAAAGAAGATTACAATACAATTGCAATGCAAGTTCTTACAAGAGCATCACCTCAACTCAAGTTTGGAGAGACACCACTAGCATCCTTCTAGCACCCAGCCTTGCAAATAAAACTCCATTATACAAACTCCTCCCCAAGCCCTCCTTATATAGTGATTTACAACCTGGAAACCATTTGTGGTTTTACAAAACCATGGGCTTAACCACCATGCCACATGTTGCCCATTTTTGACATTTACATTTCCAAGATGGAAAAACAACCAGGTTAAAATAGTAATCCCGTCCATAATTTTGTTCTCTAGTTTAGACCCCCATAAAAGACATAAAACAAATTAACTATGCTCTAAAAATGGCCCTCCTATATTCTACTAAGGACAAGGCACCTTTTAACAACTCATACACCTTTTTCCAATGCATAAACATGTGGAAAACTGCCACAAACAAATTCTGTAATTTTCCTGGAAAAGGCTTGCAAGGTTGAAACATATTTCTCAACAATCTCCCACTTGTCGAACACCTTGCAAGAGTTAGGGGATCCAAAAATATCATGGACTTAATTGCTAGGGGCCGAAAGGCCCATAGACTCTGAACACCATCTGAACTTCTCTGTGCTCACAGGTTTAGTTAATGCATCAGCAACATTCACCAAAGTGTCTACTTTCTCCAACTTCACCTTGCCATCCTCAACCATATCTCTCACAAAATGATATTGTACATCAATGTGTTTGGTCCTGGCATGAAAAGTCGGGTTCTTCGCTAGGCAGATTGCACTTTGACTGTCACTATAAATTGTCACTGCACCCTGTTTGAACTCTAGATCTGAATACAATCTCTTAAGCCAAATGGCTTCCTTACAGGCATGAGTAGAAGCCATATACTCTGCCTCTGTAGTGGACAAGGCAACCACAGCCTGTCGCTTGCTCATCCAACTAATTGCACCACCAAATAATGTAAACACATATGCACTGGTGGATCTTCTTCTATCAACATCACCAGCCCAGTCTGAATCCACATAGCCTCGAATATCCAAGGAATGCTTGTTTCCTATTCCATGAAAACATATAGAGTACTCTGAGGTACCCCGCAAGTATCTGAAAACTCTTTTAACTGCATCCCAATGTGCTCTTCCTGGATTAGACATGTAACGGGAAAGTACTCCCACTGCTTGGGCAATGTCTGGTCTTGTACAAACCATAGCATACATCAAACTTCCAACAACACTCTGGTATGGTACTCGACTCATCTCTTCCATCTCCAATGGGGATGTAGGACACTGTGAATTAGAAAGCTTTGTTCCCATCGTAACAGGAACACTCAATGGTCTAGAATCCTGCATATTGAATCTTTTCAAAATAGTACCAACATACTTACTCTGGCCTAGCCAAAGCTTTCTGTTTTGTCTATCTCTTACAATCTCCATTCCCAGAATGTACGTTGCTGCACCAAGATCTTTCATTTCAAACTTCGCTGAGAGTTGAGATTTTAATTCTACAATCAAACCTTTTCCTTTGCCAATAAATAACATGTCATCGACATACAAGGCAATAACCAGGAAACGATCACCATCAGATTTGAAATATATACAATGATCAGATTTAGATCGCACAAATCCCAAACTCAACACATATGTATCAAACTTCTGGTACCACATCCTAGGACTTTGTTTCAAACCATACAAGGATTTCTTCAACTTACAGACCAAATGACTTTTACCTTTTACCACATAGTGCTCTGGCTGTGTCATATAAATTTCTTCCTCCAAGTCTCCATGAAGGAAAGTTGTTTTCACATCCATTTGCTCGATCTCTAGATCATAAGCTGCTGCAATAGAAAGCAAAAATCGAATGGATGTCATTTTGGCTACAGGAGAAAAAATCTCACCATAATCTACCCCCTCAACCTGGGAGTAACCCTTAGCAACCAATCGCGCTTTGTACTTCTCAATGCTTCCATCTGAACCCATCTTCTTTTTGAACACCCATTTACAACCAACAGGTTTCCGTCCTTCAGCAATGGTACAAGGTCCCATGTATCATTCCTCTTAAGAGCTGCCATCTCTTCATCCATGACTATTTTCCAGGACTCTGAATCATTCATACCAAGAGCCTCTTCTACAGATCTTGGTTCATCGATGTTAGCATTCAAAGCAAATATACACCTCCAATCATCAGGAGAATACCCATACCTTTCAGGTGGTTTCCTTTGTCTAGTAGACCTTCGAGCAAGATCTGGTTCATTATCAGGTTCAGGTTCAGGTACCTCTTCTTCCTCTGATGATTCAGAACTCGTAGAGCTCTCCTCGACTTCTTGTCTTTCTAAGGGCCTTGATTCAACTTTCTCTGGTGTAGCAGGTAGTTGAATCACATCTTCCTTTTCTTCTATTTGTTTTGGCTGCGCTGTAACAAAAGAAGGCTTAGTTTCTCTAAAAATAACACTTCTGGAATAAAATACCTTTTGTGCAACAGGATCCCAAAGCTTGTATCCTTTCACACCATAACTGTATCCGATGAAAATACATTTAACAGCTTTGTTATCCAATTTTGTCCGCTTCTCCTTTGGCACATGAGCATATGCCTCACAACCAAAAACTCTCAGATGTCTAAGTGAAGGCTTGTGGCCCGACCACGCTTCCATTGGCGTTTTATCAACAAGAGCTGATGTAGGAGACCTGTTTATCAGGTAGCAGGCAGTGGCTACAGCTTCAGCCCAGAACTTTTGTTCTAGTCCAGCACCACTCAACATACTCCTAGCCTTCTCCATCAGGGTCCTGTTCATTCTTTCTGCAACTCCATTCTGTTGTGGAGAATACGGAGTTGTCTTCTGTCTTTTAATACCACAATCTTTACAAAATGTATCAAAATCATTAGAGCAATATTCACCGCCATTATCAGTTCTCAAACATTTTATTTTCTTTCCAGTCTGCAACTCTACCATTGCTTTAAATTCTTTGAAACGACTGAAAACTTCAGCTTTACTCCTAAGAAAATAAACCCATGTTCTTCTACTGAAATCATCAATGAAAGAGACATAATAAACTGATTTACCAATAGATTGGAACATCAACTGGACCAAATACATCTGAATGGATCAGATCCAATATACATGAAGACTTATGAGAACTGGAGTAAAACTGAATGCGGTTTTGTTTTCCATAAATACAATGCTCACAAAAATCAAATTCAAGATTGCAATCATTTAACCCATCAACAAGATTCTTATTTTTCAAGGTCCGTAGACCCTTCTCACCTATGTGGCCAAGTCTTTGGTGCCATAACATGGTCTTCTCTGCAGGCAACTTTGATTCGGTAGACAGAGCACCCTTGGGTACCCAAAAACCACGACCATTTGTTGAAAGAGAAAACCTCTCCTTTTCCAACAGAGTAGTCTTTTTCACAATCTTATCAGAAGTACTATTGCACTCAACCGTGCATGCATCAAGCTGGTACAGTGTACCCAATCTGCTTCCTCTTGCTATTACCATAACACCTCTTACCATTTTCACACCTGCTTCAGAGAACTGTACATGCACACCCGCATCTATTAGTTTACTAACAGATAACAAATTTCTTGCTAGTCCCGGGATATGCAAGACACCATCAAATCTTCTAATTCTACCATCAAAAAATTTTACACGAATACTTCCACGGCCAACAATATCAAGAATAGAGTTATCACCCAAATACACCTTACCACCATCAAAATTTTCATACTTACTAAACCAGTTTCTATTAGGAGTCATGTGGAAAGATGCACCTGAGTCTATTAACCATGCATTATCACCTGCATGAGTGGCCAAGGCTGCGATAAAAGCGTCTCCATCTTCCTTCTCGGACTCAGAATCAGAATCTTGCTTCTTTTTCTTCTTCTTCTTTTCCTCTTTGCAATCCTTTCGGAAGTGTCCAGATTTACCACAATTCCAACATATCACCTTGGACTTACCAGGGGATTTTGATCTCCCCTTATTCTTGGACTTAGAACGGCCATGCTGCTTTTCGTTCTTGCCTCTTTCCTTTGGTCTTCCTCGAACACTCAAAGCCTCTTTAGCATTCAGAGAGACCTTCCTTCTCATCTCCTCAGAAAGTAGAGAACCAACAACATCCTCCATCTTCAAGACAATAGAAGTGCTCCCTATGGCCATGACAAGGTTGTCCCATGAATCTGGCAACGAACATAGTAGGATTTGGCACCTTTCTTCTTCATCCATCGCTACCCCAACTGAGGTCAACTGAGTCACCAACATATTGAAACTTTCCAGATGCTCAGGAATTCGTCCACCTTCTTCCATTCTCAAGGAATACAATTTCTTCCTCAAGAAAATCTTGTTAACAAGTGATTTCGCTTGATAGATCTCACTTAGCTTCTTCCAAAGCTTCTTCGCGGTAGACTCTTCATGCACATTAATCAGAATTGAGTCTGCAAGACACAATCTTATGAGACCTTTAGCTTTTCTGTCCATCACATCATATTGTGCAGCTAAAGTCGGATCTGTAGGCCTTAGGTTATTCTCATCCACCGCATCCCATAGATCCCGATCAATCAACAGATCTTCCATCTTCAACTTCCACATCTCAAAGTTTGTGCCAGAAAACTTTTCTACATCAATCCTCCCCGACATGCTTGCCATATTTATGATCCTGCAATACAAAAAATGAAATACTCTGCACAAGCTCCCACTCAAACCTTGATTAGCTCAAAAAACCCTGTACCCAACAAACAGAACCAAAACTGGCCAGGCTCTGATACCACTTGTAAGGAAGCAAAGGTGTGCGGAATCGCTTCCTACGCTAATCTTGAGAGAATGAATATGAAAATTTCAACTTAACTGATTACAGGAATCTCAAGAAACATACAAGAACATGAATAAAACAACCATAAACACATAACACTGTGATTATCGTGGGGAAAACCCTTACGGGAGAAAAACCCCACCCTCTAAAACTTGCATAATGTATTATCAAATCAAAGAAGATTACAATACAATTGCAATGCAAGTTCTTACAAGAGCATCACCTCAACTCAAGTTTGGAGAGACACCACTAGCATCCTTCTAGCACCCAGCCTTGCAAACAAAACTCCATTATACAAACTCCTCCCCAAGCCCTCCTTATATAGTGATTTACAACCTGGAAACCATTTGTGGTTTTACAAAACCATGGGCTTAACCACCATGCCACATGTTGCCCATTTTTGACATTTACATTTCCAAGATGGAAAAACAACCAGGTTAAAATAGTAATCCCGTCCATAATTTTGTTCTCTAGTTTAGACCCCCATAAAAGACATAAAACAAATTAACTATGCTCTAAAAATGGCCCTCCTATATTCTACTAAGGACAAGGCACCTTTTAACAACTCATACACCTTTTTCCAATGCATAAACATGTGGAAAACTGCCACAAACAAATTCTGTAATTTTCCTGGAAAAGGCTTGCAAGGTTGAGACATATTTCTCAACAGGTACGAAGTAGAGAAGGAAACTGGAGAACCACGGATGAGGTCTAAATATGCAAGACCCAAATTACCATACACCGATGAAAGTAATAGTTTTGGCATGGACAGAGATATACAACTTACAATCTCTTCGCTCTGACTTTAAGATGGAATACACTCAGCAAAGATCAAGGGTAATGAGCATGCGTCTTAGGTATCAATCATTGAATGACATCAAAATTAAGAGAACATATATTTATCAAATCAGAGCAACAAAAACATAGTCTTTATCGTCGATACCACTAATGCCATTGATGGATAAGATAAACTCAAGGCAAAGCAAGAAGAAAAGAATCAGCGTCTCCTAAGCATACCTACAATCAAAACAAAAGATGATATCTAAAGAACTCGACACCGACATCACCATAATAGAGCTTACATGGCAAGAATAATTGAGGTGAAGGCATGGGTAATTGTTGGAGATTAACCCCGACTGCTGGGTTCCCCGCCATGCCGCTGTCTTCCGTCTCATTGTCTGTGGTACCGCGATCTTACCACCAAATTGTGGCCCGTCATCCAGCTCTTGGCGGTTGTGCGGTTACCGCGGCCCCGCAGTCTGCCTTCTCCCTCCTTGTGGTAACGCGGTCTCTCCCGACTTCACCGCTGTACCACTAGCTCCTCTCTCTCCTACCGTGGTTGTGCGGTGGTCACCGCCACACTGCAACCTCTCTCGTCTCCCTCCGTGGTAGAGTGGCTTTCTTGCTTCACCACAGTCCCGTGGTCTTCTTCGTTCCTCTTCGCAATTGTGTAGTATCTCGCGCCTTCACCACAATACCGCAGGCCTACCCTCCTTCATGCGTGATAGTGCGGTTTTGGTGTTTTTGATGGCACTTCAATGAACTTCCAGCTGGCGATATTTAATTCTCGATTGGACATTGAAAGGACTTTTATTTTAGTATGATTTATTGTTGTTTAATGTTGCCAGGTCCTGGAAGTGATACGATGTGAATTTTTTTCAACTGTGTGTCATTCTCACATGTTTTGTGGGTGAAAAGAATTAAATTATTTTATGTTTGTTCTAGAAGTTAATTTTTGAGATATATTTTGGTTGCTCGTTTTGTTATAAAAAAAAGGATATGAAAAATGTGTGGATGAAGAAAAGCTCTCAAGAGTAGAGAAAAATATATTAGGAGATTATGATGTTGTGTGTACTCAGAAGAGTGTAGAAGTGAGAATATGGTTTGTAGAAGCAGGATTTTAGAAGTGAAGAGCCGAAGCTCTGTATGATGAAAATAATTTTTGAAAAATCAATATAATATAATGTTTGTGGGTTAGTGTTGTATGTTTCAAAAAAATTGTCTTTCAGTGTTTAAATAGTCTTAGGTTGTTTTTTTTCATTCTATGCCTTCTATTTTCCAACAAAGTGGTATCAGAGCAATGTCGGTCAGGCTCACTGAGTGTAAAGTTTCATAAGTTTTGTGTTTGAGAAAAGTAGTTTTTTTTTTAAAAAAGAGTCACTACATTAGGAATCCACAAGTGCTTTGACAATAGAAAATAAGTTGTTCATTGCATAAGTAGTTGAGTAAGTAAGATGTCATTCCTAGAAAGGAAAATATCAGAAAGATTTGAATGTTTGCAAAAGTTGAAGCCAGTTTAGCTGACAGAGAGATTCGGGGAGTGTTTGAAAGAATTTTCTAAGCTAGTTGTTGGAAGAAGTAAACAGGAGGTTGTGTACATCAAAGGAAATAAGGAGAATGCCTGAAGAAATATTATTGAGGAGAGACAGAAGAGTTGTACTCTAAAACAAAGAGAAGAAATCACTGTCATAAGAGAAGTTGTGTAGAATCCCACAATAAGAAGAAGCTGTTACAAAGAGTTTTCTCAGATTTGTGAAGATAGAAAATAGTAAATTGTTAAAAAGAAGAAGTTGTGTTGAAGAAGAAGATTGTGAAGAACATTAGTTTTCTGATCAAACGAAGAGTTGCAAACCCACCTGTTGAATTCTAGTCACGAGATCAAGAGAGGTAAGTTGAAACTTTCTTTTACATATGGGAAAATTTGGAAAAAGGGTTAAAAAGGAAAATGAAAATTTGGCATCTGCAAAAGATGTTTTAGAAGAAGAATTAATTTTGCTTAAGATGAACTAGGTATTTTTAAAAAGAATAATGGGTGTTTTATTGAAAGAATAAAAGAGATGTTGAAAGAGAAGTGTATATTGTTAGATGAAAATGATGATCTTGAGAAAGAACTAAGAAAGGTTAAATCTAGAAATGGATAATTAGAAGAAAGGTTGAAATCCTTTGAAGAGATTAAGAAAATAAATGAGGAATTTGAACAGAGAATAAAGTTGTTTGATGAAATAGAGAAAAATAGTATAGACTTAGAAGGAAAATTGAAGAGAATGGAAGAAGCAAATAACTTACAGTTGAAAGAAATCACAAAACTAAAGGAAGAAAATGATAAATTAGGTGTATCTAATGATTGTGTGAAAACAAAATCTTTAGTTTGTGATGTCTCATGTGACACAGCAGATTTGTGTTCCTCATTTGAAAAATCTGTTTTTGTTAAAAATAATGTGATAAAAAATGTCAAGATGAACATGATAAAGAATTTGCAAATCTTGCTTGTTGTGATAATGCATTAGAAATTGTCAATGCTACTAGTTGTTTTGAAGAGAATGATGGGTTGAAAATTATGAAAAGAATGGGTTATACAAGACAAGGACTAGGCAAATGTGAACAAGGGATAAGAGAGCCAATTGAGCCTACAATGAGGCCAAAGAATGAAGGTCTCAAGTATGTCCCAGGAAAGGGAAATGGTGCTACAAGTGCAGGAAATTTTTTTCGAGAAATGAAGAGTTTTGAGTGTACACATTGCCATAGAAAAGGTCATATTAAGGATAATTGTTGGGGTTCACATCCTTGCAGTCTTTGTGGTTCGAAAAATCAATGTGAGAAAATGTGTTGGAATAAAGTGTCAAAGAACGAATCTACTATAGAATGCATAAAAAGACTGTGGATGGATCTGTGAATCAAGTGGGCAGAAGCTAATAGGTATGTTAAAAATATTGTACAAGTGTTCATATGTGAAGATTAATAAAAATTCTGAAAGGAGTGAATGTTCAAAAGGAATGGAAAATGTTTTGAGTAAAAAGAAATTGTTGTCTAATGAGACACTTTCAGATTGTGAAGATATTGAAAGTACCATGTTGATGTGTTGAAACAAGAGTTGGTGAAACTACCACAACAGTTGAAAGGGTAAATTAAATGGCATCATTATTGTGTGTTGAAAAAGGTTAGACATATTTGATAAGTTAGAAAAACATTGCTGCAATCACAGAACAAAGATGTGCAAGAAGAAGTCACAAGTGCTTCCAGGTTTGTGTGTTGATTGCCTTGTAAGAAAGGGTCATATGAAAAGAGTTATAAAGATTTTAAAAAAGTAGTAGAAGCTACCACAACAAAACTTCAAGTTTGGGACAGCAACAACTGTTAATGATATCATTTAGGCTAAATTTTGAAAGTCACAGTCAATAGTACTGGGAAAGAGTCAGAGCTGCAGCTCTCAAAGACATTCAACAAAGCCACAATGAGAAGAGTTTTTTTTTGGAATAGAAGCTTTGTGTTCTTGGTCATATCCAATATTTGTAGGACAAAGAAAGCAAGAGGGGACTGAGGTTTTTTGAATAAAATGCTGATCAGAATTATGGAACTAGAAGGAAGAGTTTGGCAGAATACAACAACAGCTATTCGAGAAAGAAGCAATACAGTGAAATGCAATAGCATTCAATAAGCAAGAATGAAGACAAAAGATGGAACTAATGACAAAATTCCCAAGCACCAGCAGTGTGTCTTTATGGGGAGAGTTGAGAAAATCAAGAATAAGTCACTGAAAGGAATGAAACCACCCTTGTGAGTTTGTGGTAATTTGAAACCACCTCAATGAGAGAATGTAATGGCAGAAGGTATGATCAGCAACTCAGTTGATAACAATTAGTAATTGATGCATGATAATGTCTGTGAATGAATTGAAATTAAAATTTGTGTCTTTCTTTAAGTTGCAACAAATGATATAATGATCAAAGGAGAACAAAGATTATTGATGATAGTCTAAAAGAGGTTGTAGTCCTCGGAAGAAAAAAAAATCAGAGACATAAATGGTTAAAGGAACATATCGAAACAGTGTTTTCTTGAAAATTTTGTAGAAGCCAAGGTAAGAGCAAGGTAAGAGAATTTCTAGGAAAAGAAATGGATTGTTGTCAGCCACAACTGATATTCAAGGTGAAACTATTGAAAAAAAATTGCCAATGTCGCAACTGAAATAATTAATATTGCCAAAGAAAATGGAAGAAAAGATAATGTCACTAATATAATGAAACTGTAGAACCAATAGCAGCCAAAAGAAGTTGAGCTATTGTTTTCTGATGAGGATGTCAACGTTGTAGAGGAAGGCTGAAGCCACAAAACAAATTTGTAAAGAACAACAGAGAATTGAGTTTACGAAATAGAAATAAATGGGATTGATACTCCTATAGGTGAATTGGTTGACTTCATAGATGCTCATTTATGTGAGAAGGAAAACAACATATATGTGAATGATGCAGTTGTTGGAAACAATCAGGATAAGAAGTAAAAAGATACAAGTTGAAGAGTCATGTGCAAGAAAATTTCATAAAAGAAAGTAAGCACATGTTATCTTGATTGGCATGGAAACAAGCACATCGGTTGCCCAAAAGAAAGCATTCAAATTGTTGAAAGATGAAGAAGATAGATTGAATCGAATGAGAAGAACTAGAGAAGTTGAAGAATGCCGCAACATTCGAGATTGACTTTGGGATGAGTGTTGGAAGAAATCATTTGGGCTTCATCTAATACTATAGTCGTGTTTAAGGGGGAGTGTTGGAGATTAACCTCGATTGCTAGGTTCCCCGCCATGCCGCTGTCTTTTGTCTCATTGTCTGCAGTACCGCGGCCCATCATCTAGCTCTCGGCGGTTGTGCGGTTACCGTGGCCCCAGGGTCTGCCTTCTCCCTCCTTGCGGTAGCGCGATCTCTCCCGACTTCACTGTTGTACCGCCAACTCCTCTCTCTCCTACCACGGTTGCGCGGTGGTCACCGCCACACCACAACCTATCTCGTCTCCCTCCATGATAGTGTGGCTTTCTTGCTTAACTGTAGTCCTGCGGTCTTCTTCGTTCCTCTTCGTGGTTGTGCGGTATCTCGTGCCTTCACCGCAATACCACAGGCCTGCCCTCCTTCATGCACGGTAGCGTGGTTTTGGTGTTTTTGACGGCACTTCGATGGACTTCCAGATGGCGATATTAAATTCTCGATTGGACATTGAAAGGACTTTTATTTTTGTTTGATTTTTTTTTTAAAATTTTTCTAGGTCCTGGAACTGATACGATGTGAATTTGTTTCAACTGTGTGTTGTTCTCACACATTTTGTGGGTGAAAAGAATTAGATTATGTTATGTTTGTTCTAGAAGTTAATTTTTGAGATATATTTTGGTTGCTCGTTTTGTTATAAAAAAAAGGATATGAAAAATGTGTGGATGAAGAAAAGCTCTCAAGAGCAGAGAAAAATATACCAGGAGATTATGATGTTGTGTGTACTCAGAAGAGTGTAGAAGTGAGAATATGATTTGTAGAAGCAGGATTTTAGAAGTGAAGAGTCGAAGCTCTGTATGATGAAAATAATTTTTGAAAAATCAATATAATATAATGTTTGTGGGTTAATGTTGTATGTTTCAAAAAATTTGTCTTTCAATGTTTAAATAGTCTTAAGCTGTTTTTATTCATTCTATGCCTTCTGTTTTCCAACAGTAAGGTCGTACGCAAATAAAAGAGGATGCATCGCCGACAACATCAAGAAGAACTTGAGAGAAAATAAAAAATGAGGAAGATTACATTCAGTAAACATTTTTGGCTACCCATCGAATGGTTGAATGCTGACAAAGAAACTCGACCCTGCCCACAAAGAAGAGTGGCGACCGTATATAATAAAAGAACAATAATGTGAATGCTCAATGATTAAAGTGTGAGAAGAGGCGTTTTCCAGAACCAGGGTGGTGGTAACTATATTAAGGAAAATTCCTTTAGATCCATGGATTCAAACATATCAACCATTTGGTACAAATGATTAAATCCTTCAGATATCTATAGCAATGAAAGAGTCTGTAAAGGAAAAAGAGCTACAAAAAAGAAAGATAAAACATACAAGCCCGAATTAAAGCCACCACTAAAATGCACTTCATCAAGATTCCATGCAATCAAAAGAGTTGATTCTATTTCCGTTTATTATCAGGAAAGATATGGTCATGAAGTGAGTTAAGGTTATAAGATAGACGCCATACAATATCTAAGACAAAGTGAATATCAGACAAGATATGGTCACGAAGCGAGTTAAGGTTTTGAGTTTTCAATTCAAGAACTAAACATATTTATAGAATAAAACCTGGTATTCTCCTTCAAATTCTGACAAATGATGAAGCCAAATAGAGGAATTTGGACAATGAATCTTTCCCAGCATGAGCAAAGCCTCCAAATTTTGCAACCTTCAATATTTTCCGAACCAAAAGCACAAAGAAATAGAGAAAGCTTTTTCCAAAACTCTTGTCGTGAAAACCACTTTCAACCAAAACTAATTGTCGTGTGTAAAACTCCATAACCTTTTCTTTTATTCAATTTCAATTAAATTGCAATCACAAAACTTAACTACTAGTTTGCATGCAAGTGAAATTGATCGAGCAGTTAAAACTAATTAAATGAACAAGTTAACAATTTTTGACAATAAGTTCAAATTCATAGATATTTTGCAAAATTGATTGAAAACAACTTCCTTTCAAAATATCTAGTTTAATGTCATATAAATAACAAAATCAATTAGCAATAATATTATATTAATATTCTATTTTAATAATTAAACTAATTGAATCTTTTAAATATTTTAATCATCCTTAATAAAACAATAATTAACTTTAATCACAACGTAATCTATACATTAACATTTTAATCTAATAATGCAATTAAATCGTAATAAAATCAATACTTGCCAATTAAATAATTTTAACTAATTTAAGAAAATCAATATCTAACATGACACACATATGAACAACATGACAAAATTACCAATGACATGACGGAACGGTCGTCAACCAAATGGGTAACAAACGGTTACTCGTTCTTTCAAGAACGATGGCTCATAATAGAGGACCAGACACTATAGATTAACAACTATATTAAATAATTAAACAACACTAATAAAATCATTAAAATTAATCAGCATGCCAACACAAATAAACACTTACCCAATTGACCCAAAGACCAAAGTGGAGAGGCACTACAAAGTACACATGAAACAACAATAAGGTTTTAAGGTCATCAATGCTAAATACTTTAGACATGTAGATTGGTAAAATCATTGTATGGTATCAAATAGGCATCAAAAGCATCGTATGAAAAGATGGATTCTTCCTTCTAGAATGTTCATTTTGAGTGTAGTACATCAAATGATACTTTGTAAATGCAAGTTTATAGAAATTAGTCAATAATTATTATCCTATATTTTGATGATTTATTTATCATAGGGAACGATGAAAATAACAAATGGGCCATGCAAAAGAAACTAAAATAATGGTTTGAGATGATACATATTATTATTCTTCCTATTACATGGGGAAAAAAGATAACTTAGAAAGACAAGTGAGTTTTCATTACATAAACTATGTGCATTTCTAAGTGGTTAGAAAATATTTGGTATGAATGAGCACAAACCTACACTAACACCTATAGAAGGTCACTTGAAATTGTTTAATCATGATGAATATAAAAATTTTGATGGCACAAAATATAGATAGATAGTGGAAATTTTTTTGAAGGAAAAATAGTTCCATGGAGATTTGTTGATTAAAGATTTAATTGTGAGAGAGAAGAAGTCATATGAGAAGACAAAAGGATAAGTGTGGATTTTCATCCATTTTATACAGTAATTTACTTCTCATATATCCAAGGTTACAAACCTTTGAGTTGAACTCAAAACCTAAATTTTTGAATTTGAATTTCAATGTTGATTCTCAATTTGTATCTCAAATCCCCATGAATATATTTTCATATATAAAAATACTTATTGGTTATATTGGTATAAATTTGTTATCTCTATGAATATAGAAGTAGATTTTAGCATTGGTAGGATTGATTTCATTCAATTCTCTTTTTGCAACAATAATTTTGAAGTTTTGTCACTATATAAATATGTTAAGATACACGTAAAGGGAACTAAATTATATCATTGTAAATATAATTAACTATTGTTGGGTATGGAAATATACTAAGAATTATTTTTTTCATTTTGTATTTGGTGGTAAATGAAGGTCATTTTTTTTGTATTTATTGCTAAAAAATTGTGTTGAACCTATCATTGGACATCGAACATACACATATTTTTTCATACAAAAATGAAACAAAAGGTATTGAAAATGAAATAAAAGGGAGATTTTTTTATTGGACTTGTTAGTGTCATTCTACATACTTCTAATGTGATATTGCTTCTTTGAGTAGGAATTATTTTTTCTACATTTATTGTGGGGGCTTTAATTTTTTATATTTGTGGGAACTTTTACATTCTTAATGGGATCAAACTTAATCAAGTCAATAATATCTACTAGTATTGAAGGTTTTGTGTCATAGGAGGCTAGATCCACCCAAAAATTTGTATGGGAAATTCATCCCCAACATTTTTCATGAGGTATGCATTCTAAATCACCTTTGGATGTAGTTCTCCCATCCTAGATTTTGATAGTGCCTATAAATAGATTGGAATTTATTTTACTGAGATACTTTGTTGGGAACATCTCCCCAAAAATATGCTAATATATTGGGTTAATAATTCTTAAATCCTACATGGGATCCAACTTAATTCTACCAAAAAGATCACTAAAGAGGTTTCATTTTTCACTTTGTTGAAGCTAGCCATACACAAGCCATCCTTAAACATGGTCCCTAATTTTTCCATGTGTCTCTTCTAGCTTTCATATCCTAGACTTGAGACTTTGTTGTCTTTGACAAAAGGGCTCTTTGTGTTCCTATTAGGGTTAATTTTCTATATTTTCCTTTTCCATTTCAAAACTTCATATCAAAAATAGAAATCTCACTTGGTAATGTTATTTTTTTATGTAGACCTCTTTAAGGACTTGAGGGAAAATATAAACATTCATATTGGATAAATACTTGTATTAGTTGTTAATATTTTGATCATAAGATCAAGGATTGTCCCATGATTAACCTTCAAAATAATCCCACTCCTTTAATTTATATTAATTTCCCTTTTCCTAAAAAAGGAAGGGGTTGGATAATAGTAAAGTCATTGAAAAAACCCGAACCCTAGTACCGATGGTACTCTAGTTAAGAATGCAGGAAATAGTGGTGGACAATACATAATGAAACAAAATAGTGTTGTTTCAAACCCTCTATAAAGGGGGAAACATGTGGCTCCCTCTAATGGTGAATCTTCCAAGGCTCATTGAATAATCCCAAGTCCATTGAAATTCCACTTATATCTTATGTGCTCTCTTTTGAACTAGATGTTTCTATCTATTTTTCCTCCTCTCTTCCCCTAGGGAAAATTCATTCTTGCATTCCTTTTAGGAATTTAGAAGAGGGATAAATTATTCCAAATAAAATAAGATATAATCCCTTGCTATTTAGCTAGCTATTTTTTCTAGAGAGGAATTCTTGCATAACAACTATACAAATATTGAAGATTCAAATAGTAAGGATATGACTCTAGCCTCTTTTAAATGAATTTTGTATCGTAGAATGTTTGAGGTCTAACAAAAATCCCAAAAAATATTACGTATGAAGCTGCAATCAACATTAATTTATAGGTTTGGAACTTCTATATTTACAAGAAGTAAAAATACTAGTTTTTTTCTTTCTTCTACTTGTCATGTTAATTTTCCATCAAGTTAGTTTTGTGTAGTTACCATGATGGAAAAAATGGAGTTTTGTCACATTTCTCTCTCATAAGTAGTGGCCAAATTTAGTTGACCATGGATCTGACCCCACTAATAACATGTTATGAACTCTTTTCAACATTCATAATTATTCTTTTGGAGCTTTTAATGTGCATGTACCCAATGATTCTATTCAAATATCTTCCCTTTAGAGATGGGTCATTGATTTAATTCCTATTACCACTTGTGTTCTATGAGTTCTAATATGATTGAGATGGGTTTTGATGAATATGTTATATTATCCATGATATGGATAGGTGGTGGGTGATAGGTATGATTCTACTTATTTAATAGATTGGGGCTCTTTTATAATTGTATGAGTTTACATCACTAACATTCACATTGGTTTATGTGAAGAAATTTTAGAGTTGGGTCTAACCAAGTGTACAAATACCGTGATCATTCTATACTTTCAATGTATTTTTTTTCTTCTTTTCTTGTGGAGCCCTTGCTAGATGTTTCCCCTCTAATAATTTCCCTAAATGGTTTTGCATTGAATGGTAGTTTGATAAGCCCAAGGTGAGAAAGAATTAGTTTTTATTAAACACATATTTTCTATCTCGTCAACCCACATTAGCTCACACCTATATTTTTTGGAGATTTGACCTTAGCCTACTCAATAAACAAGTTGCATTGTCTAGTGGAGCTAAGCTCTAAAATGCACCTCCCAATTTATTCACATTTATGGCCTCTAATTGGTGCAATTTATCCACCACTTCTATGAAGTAACCACCTTTGCACTCCACCTAGACACCTCCACTTTGAAATCTTAGCCCTTTTCTCTTTCCCTATAGATGTTAGTTTTCATTTTTTTTTTCCAATGGACACAAATTGTTGGTAACCAAATAGAAAAAGGTACTCAAATTAAATCTTGTCTCTATTGGTTCAAGGTCAACAACAAAGACTTTAAATATTTTTTTCAATATTTTTCATTTTTTTCATACTTCTCAAGCCATAAAAAAATAAAAGGACAACAAATATTGAATAAAATTCTCGATAGTCTCTAGGGAATTATTTCGTCATTGTGAGAAGATTTTTACAAATTAGGAGAATTCTCTTTATTGAGATAAATATTTTTAGCATTGACTTATGTGCAAGTATGTGCAGTTGGTGTTTTCATTGATTCCAACAAGCTTTGGTGTTGTCATTGATGTCAATTGTATTAGAATAAGTTGTTGCAAGTGTGAGAAGTTGGTGTTGATTTGATGTTGTCTCTAATGTTTCTTTGATTAGTTGCATTATGTTGTCATTAGTAAGCTACTAGTGTGAACCTCTAGTATTGCTTTGATAAGATTTTGTCTATGAATGTGTGGTTGAGTTGCACACTATGTTGCAGTTGTCTTGGTGGTAACGAGAAAGTATTGAAAATGTTGAAGATATTTTTCTAGTACTTGGTTTCCAAGTTATTTTGGGAAACTTAAATAAAAAGAGGAAATATTGTGTTGCAGTGGTGTTATGTGTTGCAGAGTAGTGTTTTGGTTTGGCTTTGCATTTATTCTAGGTTGAAGATTTACGTGTGTGGTTCAGATATGTTGATCAAAGGTGTTCATAGGTGTTGGATTCAGAATCTGGTGTGCTAAATCATTGTGCAGAGGAAGGTGTGAGAACTAGTGTGAGAATAATATATTGTAGAGGTATCTGGGAGAAATTTTCTTGCTTCACATTTCTCCACAGAGTGGTTGCAGGTCTTGTGGATCTAGAACAGTGCTAATAGTGTGTGTATCTTTCTTCAGATGAAGTTGTTTGTGGTTTAGTGCTTTGGATGTCAATTTCTTGAGTTATAGTGTATGTAAGAGTTGTTTGGGTGTGTACATTCTTCAAGTGAAAGTTGTTGTGAAGGGATCTGTTGGATTTTAGGGTGTTTGTGAAATATTATAGATTATATTAAAATGTCATGTGATGTCTGTGAGTCATATTAGATTTGAGGAAGCATGTACTTAAGTGTTAATAGTGTTAATAGAGATTCAATTGACCTTGGCTATTTACACAACTTGTGAAGATGCTTTGGTGTTTATGGAAGTGTGGTGTGGAATGTATGAGTGGATTTAGGTCCTAGATAAGGTGTGTTGTGGTCTGCCTTCATTCCTTTCCACCGTGGGAATGTTTTGGAACTGACCTAATTTGAATTTGCATGGTTGAGGTATATAGACTGTAGTGTCCCTCCAGTTGCTACTGTTGGTTTTAGTTTGCTTATGCTCGTTTACTAGTCATTTAGCTTTTTTGGATACTATACAACTTTATTTTAGTTACGACACAGATACTATGTTAGTTTTTAGACTTGGTTGATGATACATTAGATACATTATGATCATCTGATTATGTTTGTGTGGTGACATTATGATAGACTTTATATGTGTTATGGTTTTATGCTATTTTTGAGCTTTAATATGTTTATGATGATGTATCTAATCATTAGTATAATTTGGAAAATAAATGACTACGTGACAAAATTTTAGTCACATGACTAAAACTTTTAGTCATGTGACTAACACTAGTAGAATATTGCAAATAAATGACTAATTTGGTCATTTATAAGTGAATAATTTGGTCATTAGGTAAAATCAAAACTAAATGACTAAATAAATGACTAATATCAGACAAATAAAAATGACTAAATAAATGATTATTACTCCTCTATTCTTTTTTCTTTCGAATTTGATCATAATCCATAGAGTTTAAGCCCCCCTCATGGGACCCCTACCTAAGCTTGTTCCCCTCCCAAGGGCAGGTTCTTACGCATTACTCACCTGTTCGCCACTGGAAACACCTCTTCCTATCTGACTTGCATGTGTTAAGCATGTTGCCAGCATTCATCTTGAGCTAGGATCAAACTCTCAATGAAATTCAGAGTTTCATTACATATTACTTATAGCTCCCTTCTTCATGGACGAAGTTGATTCATGAATTATCTATCATCTATATAATATTAAGTCCTCTATTTAACAGAATCTATATATAGATTCTATTAAGTGATGTATATAATATTATTGTATTATATTATATTAATAATATTTATATTATAATATTTATAATATTATAATATATATAATATAATATTTATATTATAATATATATAATATAATATAATATTATAATATTATATTATATTATAATATTATATAATTGTTAACTATCCAAAAAATAAGCTATCACACTACTGAAAGGATAACTCCAAAAAATACCTTGGTTGGCCTCCATGGGGTTTCCAACCCTAAACTCAAAACAATGGGAAAAAGAAAAAACACCTCATTTTTGCATCAAGCATTTTGGAGGAAATACTGTCGCCATGGGGTTTCAGGTGTAGCACTGTAGATGGTCTTCATTGATCGATTCTTGACAAATTCTATGTGATTTCCACTGGAAATAAAGAGGTAGTTATGTTTTTTGAAAAACAACTGGCTTTTTTCACCATTTGCAAGCCATTTCATGGATCAAGGCCACGACCATAATTATATTTCTGATCATTTTTTTATTGCTTTATCTTCTGTGGTTATTCATTTTTCTCACAACCGCCATGATTGTGATCCTCTGAAGCTAATAATGGAATAAATCCGAAAAAAATGTTTGCATATTCAAAGAAAATGAGAAAAATATAGCTTAGGTAAGCTCTAAGTCGACCCCATCTTTTGGTTTTTTAGCAAATAGAGCTCATTTCGAACCTAACCATTGTCAAAATGAAGCAAGTTTATCTTTTCTCTCTATATTTGAAGTTGAATTAATGAACCCCATATGGGTTTTTGATATACTTTTGAAGAAAAGATTCTTGGGCCGCGACCATGAAGAAATGGCTAGGGTTTTGATATACTTTTGTTGTTTTTTCTCTATATTTGAAGTTATGAACAAACCCCAAATGGGTTCTTGCATTTCCTCAGAAAAATATCATTTTGCACATCATGGAAGAAAATACTTCACTATTTTATGTATTTTTAATTTCAAAACAAAACCCAAAGTGGGTCTCTTCACTTCATGAAGAAAATGATTCCTTCCAACCACAACCTCCAAAACATAGACACCACTTCAGATTTTTGGTATTCATTGTATTTAAAACAAAACTCCATGAGAAAAATGATTTGCTACATGATTATATGCCATGCATGGTATATATATACTTCTTGGAAACTCATCTATTTCCCATTATGTAAATTCCTTAGAATTATGAAAGCTATGTTCTTTGATAATCATCATGCTTAAAGTGATTGCTTTTGTTCTCATGTTAAATGAAATAGTTTTGGAAATATTTCTAGTTGGCTCCATTCACTCGTAACATGCTTATTTATCTTCAAACAAGTATTCTTACTCATTGAAAAGGAAAGAGACTATTTGACAATTTGGAAAGAAAACACATGAAAAGAATGATGCTTATCTCAGACACAAAATAAAATGTATGTTCAGTACCTTTACTTGCAATTCATGAATGAGCATTCTTACTGTTTGATTCTTCATGGTATGGTCTTGTGATGCATATGGCAGCTACTATGACTATATCCTTCATTACTCATGTCTTGTGGCCTCTTCATAGCATCATTGATAAGGTAGCTTGATTAGCACTCAATTGCATCTTTGTCAATGTAGCTTGATCAACACTCAATTGCATCTTTATCAATGTATTAATGAGAGCATAATTGAACTTGATGCATCTGCATAATTGAACTTGATGCATTTGCATTTTAGTCTTCATATTCCTCTTGTCAAAGGAATCAAATTCTACACCATTTGATTTATGTTCCATGTCTGGTTTATTGGGTTCCATGTGCTAATTTTGTTGTGCATTTTCACCATTACCATAGAAATCATCTATTTCTTGGGAAGAGACAAATTGTTTCATCTTTGAATGATTTTCATCCTTGTCTTATTCCCTTCTTTATTGGCTTCTTGAAAATGATGACAGTGAAATTCAACTCATATCATTATTAAAATGGACTTTGGATCCACTTAAGAAGATTGAAAGACATCCAGCAGAGCAATAACTCCAAGCAACCTACTATTTGATTCATTGTGAAAAGATGAAGAGTAACATTCTTAATAATTCATGTTGTTTTGTTGCATCTTTTGAATCTGATAATGAAATTTGATCAACTGGTATGATTCCATATTGATTTAATGCATCAAGAATAGGTTTATCATTGATTCAATCAAGTTTCTCAATTTCCTATCCCTCCTAAAACACATGAGGGCAGCATGATGGGCTCAACCCTCATGGGAGCCACATTTTACTCCACATGCTATAATCAGCTAATCCAAAATAGTAACAAGGATTTGTCTTATATCTGCACAAATAACAAACAAGTTAGATAAACAAAGCATTTTATAAGTGTGTTTGATTACTCCTTTTTTATTTTCTTGGATACCTACAATATGATATCTATTTTAATGCTTATGGACATCAGATTACATGTTTATGGATGTTTTGCACATATTTTGATTAGTGACCTTTTCATTGCTCTAACAACACTTCATTTTCAGATGCAGGGAACCTAGGAGCAACAAGGAAAGCGTCAAATGGAAGTAGGACAAGCGGGAAAGATTGAGATGATGCAGGACAAGGCCAACGGGATTCATCATTCCAAGCAATGATGGGTTCCTCTTCATTTTATTTGCATTTCTTTCTTTTATCTATAAGTGTATAGTATTTTCTTTATAAGCATTAGAATAGCCAGTCCCTCAACTTGTGAGGGATATTATACACTTATGATCATCAATAAAGATTACATTTGTAATAAATGTTGGCTCCCTTTCTTATTGTATGCAATTGCACAACTATAATAATGCAATTTGTTTGACAATCTCCCTTATGCACATGAATGAAATCTAGCAGAAAGTGATATGTATCTTCTTTTTTTTAAATGCAAACAGAATCATAAGTCTACCTGATTTAGCTAGAAGCAAAATCAGGTAACAATAATACTATAATATAATAGATATTATATTATATTATATTATATTATTAATATTCTATTTCAAAAAGAAATTGCATAATGCGAACCATAATTTTTAGTTTACCGCCAATAATTTTCATCTTAATAAACATACTCTAAACCCCTAGTTGAAACCTTATTTTCAAGTTGCAACTCGCTAAATCGGAGAAGTGAAAGGTCAAAACTAGCGAGGAAGAGTTTAGAGGAGCCAAAACCAATAGCGATGGGAAAGCAACAAAATTTGCAAGTAAAGGATGCCCTAATATTAAAACCTAAATGTGCTCAGTAATAGGATCTTCTGTAATTTTCAAGGATGCATGTTAAAACCTAAATGTGCTTTGTATTAGGATATTGGTCGTAATTTTCATTTTGGCCATAATTGGCAACCTGTCATAGCTGCAACACTTGAATATAATAGAGTGTGGAGGTTTAAATAAGCTTCCTGATTCCATTGGCAAGTTGTCACAGCTGCAACACTTGAGGATAGAAGGGTGTAAAAGTTTAAATAACCTCCTTAATTCTATTGGCAACCTGTCGCAGTTACAACACTTGATCATAGAAGATTGTAGAGGTTTAAATAACCTTCCTTATTCCAACGGCAACCTGCCACATCTGCAGTACTTAAAATTAGTAAGTTGTAGAGGTTTAAATAACCCCCCTGATTCCATTGTCAACCTATCACAAATGTAACACTTGAACATAATAGGAAGTTTCAAAGGTTTAAATAACCTCCTTGATTCTATTGACAATCTATTGTAGTCATCGTATTCAAAACTAAAATATTGTCATGGTTTAAATAACCTCCTTGATTCCATTGGCAACCTATCACAACTGCAACCTTGAACATAGAAGGGTGTGAACGTTTAAATAACTTTCTTGATTCCATTGGCAACCTGTCACAACTGCAGCACTTGAACATGGTAGGGTGTATAAATTTAAATAACCTCCCTCATTACATTGGAAACCTATCATAGTTGTAGCACTTGAACATATAAATGTGTAAAAGTTTAAATAACCCCCTGATTCTATTGGAAACCTTTCATAGCTGCAACACTTGAACATAGAAGACTGTAGAGGTTTAAATAACCTTCTTGATTCCATTGGCAACCTGTCACATCTACAACACTTGAAAATAGAAAGTTGCAGAGGTTTAAATAACCTCCCCAATTCCATTTTCAACCTCTCACAACTACAACACTTGAATATAATAGGAAATTTTAAAGGTTTAAATAACCTCCTTGATTTTGTTGACAATCTATCACAACTGCAACACTTAAAAATAAAATATTATCATAGTTTAAATAACCTCCTTGATTTCATTAGCAACCTATCACAACTGCAACACAATACTTGAACATAGAAGGGTGTGGATATTTACATAAGCTCCCTAATTAAATAACCTCCTTGATTCCATTAGCAACCTGTCACAACTACAACACTTGAACATAGAAGGGTGTGGATGTTTAAATAGGCTCCCTGATTCGTTTGGCAACCTATCACAACTGCAACACTTGAACATAGAAGAGTGTGGACGTTTAAATAAGCTCGTTGATTCCATTGGCAACTTGTCACAATTGCAACACTTGAATAGGGTAGGGTGTATATATTTAAATAGCTTCCTTGATTCATTGGCAACCTATCATAGCTACAACACTTGAACATAGAAGGGTGTAAAAGTTTAAATAACCTCCTTGATTCCATTGAAAATAGAATGTTAGTATGTGTTCAAGAGTGCTTCATTAATTCAAAGATTTTGAGAGGTTCCTTGCAAAATCCATTTTGTGCACATTCTGCAATCAATCATTTCATTCCATGAGATGACATCTCTTTGAGGCATTATGTCAAACAATTCAAGTGTTTTGTCTACAATTCCACATCTTGCATATATGTCTACCAAAGCATATCCAGCTATAACATCTGACAAAAAATCCCCTACCATTATGCTTTGGTGCATGTTCATAGCCCATCCCAAAGCTCCCATTTTGGCACAGGCAGGGAGGACTCTGTTAAAAAAATTGGCTTTATACTTTCCAATTGCATTCATTTCAAAGTTTTGAAAGCCTTTTCAAGAATTTTTTTTTTGCAAAACTTGCAATCATTGCATTCCATGAGATGACATCTCTTTGAGGCATTCTGTCAAATAGTTCACATGCCTTGCCTATGCTTCCACATTTTGCATGCATAACTACTAGAGCATTTCCAACCATAATATCTGACAAAAATCGACCTTTTGTTATGCTTTGATGGATGCACATACCCTATCCAAAGCTCCCATTTTATTACAGGCATGGAGTATGCTGGCAAAGGTTGTGGAATCTGGCTTTACACCTACCAATTGCATTTGCTTGAAAGTTTCTAAAGCCTTTTCAACAAATCCATTTTGTGCATATCTTGCAATATTGCAATCCATAGACCACATTTCTTATAGGGATATTGTTGTGTATTGTCTATACATTGATGGATATTCATATCTTGTTTCAAAGCTCCCATTTTGGCACAGGCAGGGAGGATGTTGGCAAAGGTTGTGGAATTTGGCTTTACACCTGCAAATTGTATTTTCTTGAAAGTTTTTAAATCCTTTCCACCAAATTCATTTTATGCATCTCTATTGTAGATTCCTAAAGTTTGTCACCTTAGCTTTGTTGTAATCATCCCATTTAATCATCCTACTCTCATGCTATTGACTAACATTCATTCCAATTGATCAAGTCTATCAACATTTGTCAATTGACCAATTCTTTTGTCAAGTTATTCTCATCGTCTTGTCACACCTTTGATTTATCAACTTTATGTTAATTCGTTTAGTCAATTAATTGATTACATTATACTATTCCCTCTAATATTACCCTATGTCTAATTATCTAGAGTTATCTT
The DNA here is from genome assembly GCA_007115665.2 of Sequoiadendron giganteum. Taxonomy (NCBI): domain Eukaryota; kingdom Viridiplantae; phylum Streptophyta; class Pinopsida; order Cupressales; family Cupressaceae; genus Sequoiadendron; species Sequoiadendron giganteum. Next base: position 563,450,278 of record CM021101.1, on the reverse strand, counting down.
CTTGTAGATAACAGAATGAAGTATCACATCCATCTCATCCTCAACTTCATCCTGGTTGCATAGAATGCACAAGAACTATTAAAATAATATGTTCTTACAACTTCTAATTTCAATTGCTAGATGAAGTGGGCTTCCCTAAATTGATACACAATTTGGTCAACCTATGCCTGATAAATCTTATGTTTTCAATGTTGTTGATTTAGCATACATGGGCTGAAATAAGATGAGTGCTACAACTGTAAACCATCATATGCATCATGTGTTGATTCCAAAGTATTCACACCTCAAAATATTCTAAACTACTCAAAATCAGATTTATATATTCTTAGGATGAAGCACATTCAACCATATTGGGAATAGATGCTACTAAAGCTGAAAGCTAAAATTGACATGGATGAGTTTTTAATAGATATTAAATATTTGAGATTTTTCAGAAGTAAACATAATATTATATGTCTAAATACAACTGCGTAATTTTTTTTATTCTAATGTGTCGAGTCTCATTCAAAACCCCTATTTAGGGAATGATTAGATCAAAAATAAGTTTTTCCAATTGTTTTCATTGTTCCTTAATTACAAGACGTAATAGGTGTTTAGTATTTTTGAAAAGAATAAGACATTCAAATGATTTTAATATTAATAATAAGGTTAGTTATTATTATGATGATTATTTTAAGATTATGCATTAGAAGCCTTCATGAAATACCGGTCATCTATCCACTAGTCATCCATCTTCCATCCATATTGATATTGTTATCTTGTTGCATACTTTCAATTTTCTATAACATCTCTCAAATGTCTCTTCACATAGTGGCCTTCTCTGGCCAACACTTGTTGTTTCATTAGTGCAAACAACATGTTCTGTTGCAAGAGATTGTTCCACCAAAGCTGATTTTTCCACCTTTTCATGATGTTATCTTTCAACCTATTACATATGGTGATACTTAGTATGTTTGGAGTTTGGCCCCTTTTTTGTCACCATTACTCACTAAGATTCCCGCTCCTAGTTCCAACTTGCCTTCTGAGGTACCTAAGATTGGAATTGACACTATATGAATTTCCACTTTACATTCTAATTATTGTCTAGAATGATGTTTATTTTTTGAAAGTAGTATAGGTTTAGCCTGAAGTATATCAGATCCTGAAGTATAGGTTTAGCCTAAAGTATAGCAGATCCCAACATTAGTTGATACTTGATTCCAACCATTGCATCTACTCATTGAAGTATAGTATATATGGATTGTTTGCAATGGAATGTGGTATGCATAGCTAATCGGTTTTCCATTGCTAGATAATTATGTGATTCAGGCCTGACCTCTTTTCTTAAAAAATGTACACCATGTAGTGAAGATGAAAATAAATTTTTCCTTTGTTGTGTTCTTGCATGCAATGCGATGATTTTATTTGCAGTGTATTTCATGGGGCTTCATTTACCATATCATATGTATTTCATTGTGTTTAGTATAGTATCCTTTCTATATGAGAGCTCTAATGTCCCTTGTGAAGCTAGCTAATTGCCCATTCATTGGTGCTCTTTTCTTTGTGTTTGTATAGTTATTTGGCCCTATGGAAAACCAAAGATTCATCATCCCTTTACTATCTCTATAGAAAGTTGTTACTTCAAGACCAGGATCACCTTCAAAGCACCATCTGAAGTGAATTTTTAGAAACCTCTAGGGTGTGGGATTCACATTGCTGGGGAATTCCAAATTTAGTAGCTTATCATTGTGAACTTCTTATGCTTTTCTTACTAAATATTTGACTTATTTTGATTCATTATCCTCATTCTGAATTAGCTTTGGCTGCCTTGAAGTTGCATAATCATATGTTTGTTATTTCTATATTGGATAGTTGAAACTGATCTTCATGGTCATCTGTGTAGCATCTCATGAATCACTTGGATATATTTCTTAGTTATTGAATATCTATAATTCACTTAAGTGAATGAAATTTTAACAAATAGGTGAGTGAAATTTTAGCTAATCTCTATATTGGATATTGATAGGTAAAATTCCTCTACAAAGATGACAAATTTTCTCAGGAGGAGCTGCAAAGTATCAAGCTAATGATACAGAGCAACTTATACAAGTACCTTAGCATATTACTTGAGGGGCATGAGTGTTTTGAGGAGGAAACCCTGATAAATTTGAAAGGTCATGAAGTACTTGAACAAATCTCTCATGCAGGTATTCTTGTTGGAAATAAATGATTGGACATTCTCACATAATGGAGGGGATTTATTTATTTTTTGCACAATATAAATTGATACAAAATGTATTTGTAATTTACTATATTATATGTTTTTCCCTGGTGGATTCACTACAGGTTATATTCAATTCAAAAAAAAATGCAGTCTTTTGCATTGGCGAAATCCTTTCCTTTTCAAATTTAGAACATGAAATTTTGTTTTCTTGCATTTAATAGGTAGAAGGGAAATATAGTTGAATTGAAAGCTATCTATTATTCAGATAATATAGGTATGCATGCCATAGTCTTTTATACCATAACCTTCATTATCACTTTTGGCATCCTGGGTTCAGACAATGTTGAAATTGAGAACAATTGGATTTGTAAATAATATTTGCAACGTAACACTGATCATTGAATGATAGATTGGTTTATGTGTTTGGAAACATTCTACTACCATGATGCACTTCTATCCTCTTATTGTAGTTTAAGTGAATTATTTGATAGTTTGATACACTTCCATGGCTTAATAGTGTTCTTTGTGTTTATTTCAATTAATGAACATGTTATATAGGGTTCCAGATCCATTAGTTGCTATAGATACAAAAATAGGCTTTCTTCTCAAATATTCCCTTAAGAAGACATCCTTGGTGCAAGTTCTTGAATGTCATTTTTTCTCTTTGAAGCATTGCAATAAATGAGCATGTTGTGCAAACAATGGCCTTTGCTAGTCTTCTTTTAGGATAATCTTTATGATCACAAGAAGATTTCTAGATAAACACTATCCTTATATTCTTAATATTCTATAATTCTATTTGACATCCATCAAAGCATAACAGAAAGGGAATTTTGTCAGATGTTATGGTTGCAATTCCCTTGGTGGACATTATGTGAAATGTGCAAGCATAGATAAGGCACTACATTTGGAAATAAGAAACTTTGTTTCTGTCACTTTGGAATGTTAAAGTCCAAGGTGATTTCTTATTGGGTTTCCTTTTGCCACTCTTGTTCATAAATTATATTTCTTTGTTATATTTACTTATCAGTAGGACCATCTTGATAGTACATCTACCCATTATATTAAAATATAAAATTCTTCCATCTATTTATAATTCTCTAGAGGATCAGGGCTTCAAGTTCAGATGCTGCTATATCCCTATATTATTATGATATTATTTTGAAGGAAGGGGGGACTTCAAATCCTTGGTGTCAATGTCATCTCTCTTTCAAAAAAAATTGGCAGCATGCAATGGAAATAGAGTAGAAGCAAGGTAATATATTTTCATTATGAAAACAAGAGCATAGACAAAACAAAATAGAGTTGAAAGCTATGTAACGTAATCATTTTCTTACAATAACATCAACAGTTTTGTAGCTTGCCTGTGTGTCTTGGAAATGTGATTTTCATGCTTTCAGACTTCTTAAGACCTTTATTGGGACGCTAAATGATTGTCAATGGCCTGTGAAAATTCAAAACTGCCAAATATTTTGAATTCCTTAAATCTCGCTTTGGAGGGTGCAAGACTCTCAATGCATATCCAAAAAAGACTAGAAATATCATCTTTGAAATACTAAGGGCTAGTTGTGTAATCTTGATTTACACCTTCCAATTGCATTCGCTTGAAATTTTCTAAAGCCGTGAACAAAACCATTCTGTATGTATCATGCTTATACACTGATTTGAGGCATTTTGTCAAACAGTTTGTGCACCTTGTCTATGCGCACACATTTTACATATATGTCTACCATAACATCCGATGAAATTCCTCTTCCGTTATGCTTTCATGGATGTCCCCTCTTATCAACCTCATTGCAATTTTTTATAGTGCAAGCCTACTTTTCAGATTTATTCATTTAGCATCACCAATAATATTCACACAAAAACTATCCTTGTTTATAATGATGGAAACGGTTCACATCCAATTTAATTTATGTAATTATGAATGCATGTGCATGGGTTTTTATATTTTTTTGTATTGTGTACTTATGAGAAAATGATTTATGATTATCCATGGTCTATTGCTCATCTACCCCTTATGGTTTTCCTATCAATAAATCATGATGCCTCTTAGTAGAAATGAAACACAAGTCTCTTATTAGGCTGTCATGACTATATGAAAGCTATGCCTAAGCTCTATCTATGTGTGTAAGCATTGATGCTATGGAAGTTTTATATATGGAATAAAGGGGTATCATTGTACCCCCAAATATCTGGTGTGAGTGCTTCCTATAATTCATCTTGCAATAATCTTGGAAATCAATTTATTGCAGTGTGGAAATCAACACCTACTCATAGGTTGATAACAACTCTAATAGCTACTCCATGGGGGCATCTTTAATAAACCAAATGCCATGCCAACTTTTTACTATGATGGCAGAGAAACAATCCTTCTTCCTATCCTTACACATTATGTAAATGTTTCTCCTTAATTTTTTGTTTTGTGTTCCTCATTCATTAATTGTTATTAACACATATCTCCTTTGGTGTTTAAAAGAAAGTATATAATGTTGGTTTGGAACTCATATCATAGTTAATCTATCTTGTGATTGTCCTTCATAGTATTCTAACAATGCCTTAATGTTAGTTTTTCTCTTTTCTTTTTTTAAATATTGGGCCCCCTTTGCAGGGCATTACACATCCTAAATCATTAATCTAGAAATATCCAATTTTCCAATCATATTTCACCAAATTACTTTTGTTCAAGATAGTTGCAGCTGAATGTATTTGTTAACATAAAGAGTTCAATTATCAGAAGCACTAACAAGTACCATTAAATTAAAATGCAAGGGTCATACTTGTCTAAAAATACCATAGTAAAATTACTATACATACTAAATTGAAAATCGCAACTATGCTTACCAAGTCTACCCTTCTCTCTTCTAAGGTATTGTCTTTCTGTAAAGCATCAAAAAATAGACCATATAGAACTGGGTTCCATAGAATGAGGATGTAAAGATAAGTGTATCCCAGCCATGTGCATTCCTCCCTTGCATTTTGAACTATACCTAGGACAATTTATGCATTTAAATGATTTGCTAATTTTGAGATAAACTGGCTCTCAATTGGTAATTGCTGATTCATAAGGGACATATAATATTGCAGCTCATTGTGACCTTGAATCCAAAAAACATGTATTGGTTTATGGCCTTCAATCCAACTACATCTAGGTATCTTTTTAATTCCTCTATCTTTCATCAATCTCTTTACTAAACTTCCGTAGAAGTTATTCTACTGTGGAATTGCACTGTAAAAAATATATAAGTTTTTGATCATACTTGTACAATAGCATCATAGGATAAGTAGTCATTATGATTTTTTGTTTCCCACAACCTTCATTACTAATTGATTCTAAGGAGCTTCAATAAATATCATTTTCTATTTTATGGAATGGAATTTGTAAACCATTTTTGTATTGTCCACATTTGTTTATTGTAGATAATGTAGTCTATTTTGTAGGTCCTACTTTTGCAATAGTATTCTATTTTATTGGAAATTCATTCATTTGGTAATTCGACTTGTTTGATGTTGATATCAATCTCTATGCCTCAAGATAATAAATTAATCATTTGCACATTAGCTATAATACAATGTAGTTTTAGTTATAAATTCTTAAATTAAAATTCTATTCCAATATATTCTGGCATAATTTAATCTCACAAATTTTCATTCTACATTATATAAGCAAAACAACTTGAATTTGTTTTGTAACAATGAGATCAAAGAAAACCTATTTTTTACAAGGTTGGTTCTTCACTCACCCAAAGATAACTTTTATGGGGTTTTCCTTATCCATCATTGTGAAATGTGGGACATGGTAGTTAGTATTCTCATGACATAAACAAGGATGTTTGGATTCAAGGCACTGAAACATATGTTGATCAATGATCTCATTCCTTGCAGATATGGAACAACTACTTCTTGAAGAAGTTTGAAGATGTCCAATAAAACATGATCTCACCTCACAGTTATTTTTTCTCCCACAACTACACAAATTTGCACTTGCATACTATTCACTACACACATGAACTTTGCTAGTCAACAACTTTTTGAAAAAAAAAATTTCAACCCAAGTTTTCCCATGTTTGATTTGGAATAGTCAATTTCAATGATGCCAGAATTCAATCATGTCACTGCATATGAAAATGCTTTGAAATACCCTGAAATCTATAGGACATCTAAATTATGTTTGTTTAGAGACTCACAAATATAGGAAGATGGTATCTCAGACTTATTGTGCACCTATTCATTGACATACAAGAGAAAAATGTAATGGAAATTTGATCAAGTCAAGACCTATAATGTGCAAGCTTCTCACCATAGCCTCAACATGTTTACACTGTGCAATCATGTGCCGAATTTTTGGCTTTGCAATCTACCTCACCATCTATAGCTCCACATATATTTTAACGACCTAATGTAGTTTTTAAATTTTTTTGTAGCCTTTCAACCTACTCGGTTGTAATGCACCTACCCTACAAACACAATGGTTTCCTTTCTTGAGTAACCATGCCTTGCTACCTCCTTGCACCTCATGATTAATCTTAGCACAAACTACTGTAACGTTGAAATTCAACTTGAGACCTACTGTGCAGTCTTGCTAATGCATAGCTAATTTGGGACCCACCTGAGGGACAACCCAAACAAAGAGGTTCAATTAGCCTATATGTGTGCATAAGTTTTTTTTATATTTTTTATACAGATGTTTTAGAGAAGAACATAAGTTGCAGCATTTTTAGGATCCAACTAAAAAAGCAGTGTTGCTAGAAATAATCATCCTATATTCATATATGATCCACATGTACCATAGATTTAACTAGCATCTTAGTAATAATATTTAGGGTGTCCTCAATATAGCCAACACAGGCACAAAGGTCAACCATGCACACCTAATGATCAACTATATATTTAAATTGTAATGCAATAAGGGTTATCAGATTATCGGTGGAACTAATGCTTCACTCTCGTTGATAATCATTTTTCTCCTCGATATGCTTCATCGGGCCATCGGCGAGATGAGGTCTCATGTTCCCGCGATGGTCCAATGGGGATTTCATTGATGGATTTTATGCCTGTTAGGAGGATTCCAAAGCCCAATGCCAAAGATCTCGTGTTTTGGCTGCCAAGAAGAAAAGGAAGGCCGCCAAGGAGGAACATGCACAACTCTTTGCACTTGAGTGCCAACAACACCAAATGGAGTTTACAGAACTATTGGTAATCATTTATATTCTTGTTTCAAATTTGTAGGGCTTAAAATTGTCTAAAACCATAAATCATAATGTACATTAAAGTATTAGACCCTAAACCATAATGGTCAAAACCTAAACTTTTAATGCCTATGCCAAAGTGACCTAATGTTTATATATATATTCAATAGTTGAAAAGAGGACACTTTTTTATTATTATTCAGAATAGCAATAGTGACTGAACTGATGAGCCTAGTTTTTGGCATATTTTAGACTATGTTTTTAAACATTTTTATATCTTTTATTATGCTGAGAAGACATTTAGTAGTAATTATGGAAGTGATACATAGAATTTATGCTTAATATAGCAAGTTTATTATGATAAGTCTTTCCATGGTTATTGCTTAAATGTTTTATTAGTTTGATAGGAGATGTGTGCCTTGTGAATTTTTGTGATGACATGCCTTTCCTACAGCCACTACTGTTAACCTTCCTGCAACCATATCCAAAATATTGTTTGCTTCAAACTAATACCTAATGAATGTATGAATGGAATGATGGATCATCTTAATGAGTTAAATGTGTTGAGTTGATCCTTTGCCGTAGGAGTAGCTGTTAGTTATTTGCAGGTACCAAGTCTTAAGGAGACGATTTAACCTCCACTAGATCATTGAAGTACTGATTCAAAGAGGACCGACTCAGCAGCAAGAAATGAGGAAACAATTGATAAGGCATCCACCATGCAAGGGAAGCATTCCAAGAATCCAGTAGAGGTGTCTTGATGACACATAAATCTAGGATAGTGGTGCTTTAAATCTTCAAACTGATTTGACTCGGTTCTTCCTTTTTGTATCCACTTCTTCATTAGGCTGGTCATGATGTAATAAAGACTTCCCATTTTATGAGGGAAAGGTTAGTTAGTCGTTAGGTTCAGTTTTGAATAAATAGCCCATTCTCCTTCAGAGAAAGGGCTAGAAGATTGTTGTTGTAATAAGCTTTAGTTTTTCAAAAATACAGTTGCAAGATTGTGAGCCATGTACTTGTTAGTTTCAACTCAATAAAAGCATTCATGGAATTTACAGTTTAATCTGTTGTGTATCTTTGACACTACCTAAGGGGGCTCACTTAGGGAGTTGTCTATATTTTCATTTCTATAATTAGAATAGTTGCACTTCCTTTCATAGAACTTCAGTGTTACTGTTCCTGCAACTGACAAAATTACAGAGTCATCAACTATTCCTACAACCACTAGGGATAGGGTTGTTCCTATCTTTAAAACTAGATTTAGTTTTCATTCTGAGCAGATTTAGTCAGTTAGAATTTGTTTCCAAGGATTCCAATTCTAGCATAGTATTTTCAGGAAATAAAACATGTATGAAACAGGTGGTTAGTGCATATACTTTGTAGACCCATTTCAAGTCTAATGTCCCTAGGTTGACAATCAAATGATGTCCTTTAGTAGATTATGATTGTCGGTTGTGATATTTAATCCTTGAGTAGAGGAATTTGCGTTCCTAGTTATCAACCTAGTTAAAGGACACTACATTTTTGGTGTCGTTGTCGGGGATGGTGTCAAACTAAGAACTTATTACAGGCATGCTAGTAGAGAGTTGAATTTCATTCCTAGCATTTAGATTAGAATTCAACATTCCAGCATTTTTCCATAGTCTAGACTTAATTTTTGTTGTATGCTTAGAAGAAGAGACCAATTTGGAAGATTCCTTCCTGGAAGATTAGATACCCAAGAAATTGAATCGGAAATTTTCCAAGAAGAACCATATTTGGATGTTGGCCAGGACTTAGTTACCTCATCTTCTTCCTCAGAGTTAAGTTTTAACCTGTTTGATGAGCCTGATGACCTTGATCCACTCACCCAACATTTGAGTGATCTACAAACTTCCAACAACCAGGACCCACATAATAATCCACTTGCCCTTGTAGTTTATCAGCCAAAAGCTAACCCGAGAACACCACCAAGGATGGCAAGGCCTACTTTTCCATTTCCAATTCCTAACCTACATGACAATAATAATCTAAAGAATATCCCTGCCTCATTACTTCCAAAGTTCTATGGACTTATTATAGAAGACCCTCATACCTTCTTGTTTGAGTTTGACATCCTTTGTAGAAGTTATGACTACACCACTAGTGCACACGAGCTGAATCTGTTTCCCTCTACCCTTAAGGAGTCAACTTTGAGGTGGCTCATAGGATTAGGAGGCAATGTAGTGATCACTTGGGATGAAATGAAGACTCTGTTCTTGGGAAAGTATAAAGAATATTGTAGGGGGGATGATATGAGAGGAGATGACATCTTCAAGATGTCACAGAAAGAGGATGAAACCTTGAAAGACTATGTGTCAAGGTTTTTGTTCAGTGCGTAGAAAAACACTCAGCATCAGTTGAATGAGGAGTCTAAAAAACTTCTCTTCCTAAGAGGAGTTAATGATGCTTGCATGGAGGCACTAGACCTCATGGCCGAAGGAGATATCACCCAAAGCAATTGGGATGTTATCAAGAAGATTTGTCTCAACAATTCCAGGGCAACCGTGAAGAAAGGAAGAGGGTTTAAATCCTCTATTGCAAAAGGGAATGACTCAGGAGTGTCAAAGGGGGAGATTTATAATCTCTTGTCCAACTTCAAGCAAGATATCATCAATGATGTTGCTACACAACTGGACACTATGCGAGCTAGGAGGAAGAAAGATGAAGCAGAGGCAATGCTAGCTGAATATTTCCCTCACTGCAGACAAGGGAAGAAGGATTGTAGATGCAAGGTAGTCGCTAATTTGGAGGTGCAGAATCTTCCCACCGAATTAAAAACAATAGAAGGAGATGAAGAAGTGTTCTTTGTTTCTTAGTGCAAGCCTTGGGCCCCAAGACAAGGTATGCCTCAAGATCCCTTGCAAAATTTTGGTTCATATAATAATCAATGGCAGAACCAGTACCCTCCAAATTATGGCCCATATTCCCAACCTCAATGGAATAATCCTTGGACAAATGCTCAGCAAAACTGGTGGCAGCCCCCACAAGGGAATTGGCAGTCACCCCAGCAAAATCAGTGGCAGCCTCCACAAGGGAATTGGCAGTAGTCTAACTAGTGGAGGGGAGGCCAGCAATGGTCAAATCAACCCGCTAGTTTCCTGCAGCAACCCCAGTAGCAGTGAATCATGCCACCTCTTGTAGCTAATCAAATCCAAAATCATAAGCCAAACCAGTTACCTTCTCAGGTAGCAACTAATCCAAATAACCAGCCTCAACAACAACATCAAGTTTATTTCACTGACCCCAATCAGCAGCCTACTTATGCTCTCAACTTGAGTGATATTAACTTACGGTTAGGGACAGTGTTACCTACACCTTCTCCTCCCATAATCATAGAATTGCCATCTAAGGAGAATGAGCAAGAAGATACTAATGACCAAGTTCCATCCAATAATCCCATGCAAAATCCATCATTGCCTAAAGTTTCCAATAAAACCTCACCTCCTTTTCCACAAAGGTTGGAAGGTGAAGTTGTTCAAAAGCAAGAAGAGCCTACCTTTGACATTCTTGAACAGCTAAAGCACATATGTGTAAAAATTCCCTTGTTCCAAGCAATCAAAGAAGTACCTATATATAGCAAGGCTATTAAAGAAGCATGTTTAAAGAAACCAGGTAGGAAAAAGAAAGACCCTCAAACTATCCATGTCTTAGGTCAACTCTCTGATTTGATGCAAGGGAAGCTTACCATCCCGAAATATTCAGACCCTAGCAGTCCTATTGTGAAAATCATTATAAATGGGGTTCAAATTAAAAATGCTTGAGTAGATCTTGGAGCAGCTATCAATGTCATGACTAAGGACCTTGTGGTAAAGCTAAGTATTTCAGACCTAAGGGCTACACCTACAGTCCTATAGCTCGCTAATAGTTCAACTATCAAGCCTGATGGAGTAGTTGAGGACCTAGTAGTCACCCTAGATTCATGGGAATACCTTGATGATTTTATGGTTTTGTCTCCAAAAGCAACACTAGGAGGATATCTTGTAATTCTAGGAAGGCCTTGGCTAGCCACTATTGATGCTTATATAGGATGTAGGTATGGTAACATGACTATCTCTGATGGATATAGCACCAAGAAGCTCACCCTTTATGCTCTAGCCCAACCTCAACTTGAGTCTAGACAAGAAGTCTGGCTAGATTTAGGAGAAGAAGTGGAAGAAATGAATTCTATGGCAAACCTGATGATGATTAACAGAGAGCATTTTATTGAAAAACAAAAATATGAAGAAATATTATCTAATATCCTTCAAAACAATTATGGTATTGAGTACCCCCTCTTTGAAAAAGTTCCATGTTCATTGCAGACAATTCTACCCCCACCTACTTCAGCTCATTACCCTGCAGCAACTGACTATTTTCACACCTTATTACCCCATGAAGTAGAAATTCCTTTTATGTCCAAAGTATCTATGATTGAATTGACTTCCCAAGTGGAAGTAGCTGCAAGAAAAACCTTGAATATCAATAGTAAACTTACCAATAAACAACAAGAGTCAATTGTCCAAATGCTTACTGCCCACAAGACATCTTTTCCTTGGGATTATAGTGATGTGAAAGGGATAGATCCAAAGCTATGTACACACCAAATTTTCATCAACAGTGAGTTCAAACCTGTTAGACAACCCCAAAGGAGAATTAATCCAGCCCTAAGAGAAATTGTTAAGGAGGACTTGTAGAATATGTTGAATGCTGGCTTTATCTACTCAATCTCAGATAGCCAGTGGGTTTCTCCACTGGTTATTGTCCCTAAGAAAGGAGGAAAATGGAGAGTGTGTGTGGATTACAGGGAGCTCAACTTAGCAACTAAGAAAGATTATTTTCCTCTTCCCTTTATTGATCAAGTCCTGGATAACTTATCAGGGAAAAAGTATTTATCCTTCCTTGATGGTTTCAGTGGATATAATCAGATAAAGATTGCTCTAGAGGACTAGGAAAAGACTACTTTCACATGCCCCTGGGGAAAATTTTCCTATTCAGTCTTGCCTTTCAATCTTTGTAATGCACCTACAACTTTCCAAAGAGCTATGATTAGTATTTTCTCAGATATTTCATATGATTGTATGGAAATATACATGGATGAATTTACTGTCTATGGTAAAATATTTGAGGAAGCCTAAGACAATCTGAAAAAGGTACTACAGAGGTGTGAAGGTCATAATTTATCACTCAATAGTCAGAAGTGCTTCATGTTGATGCAGGAAGGAATAGTGCTAGGTCACTATATTTCTGCTACAGGAATACAGGTAGATCCCTCTAAAATTGAAGTCATTTCTAGTCTACCCTTCCCTACCAAGCAAAAGGAACTAAGAATATTTCTGGGACATGTTGGATACTATAAAAGATTTATTAAAGATTCCAGTCAAACAACATAGCCGCTATACAGTTTGCTAAAGAAGGATGCAGAGTTTTCCTGGACAAAAAAATGTGAAAAAGTATTCCTTGATCTGAAGATTTCCCTTACACAAGCACCTATTTTGAAAGGACTTGATTAGTCACTTCCATTCCATATTCATACAGATGCATCAAATTATGATATTGTTGCTATCCTAGGACAAAAGGGTGGTTCAACTGAGCATGCACTTTATTATATCAGCAAGAACTTTCAAGGAGCTGAACTCAACTACACTATTACAGAAAAAAAAATGTTAGCAATCATCTATGCCCTCAACAAGTTCAGGCATTATATCACAAGCTATCAAATATTTTTCCATACTGAACATGCAACAATCAGGTATCTCATGAACAAAAGCTCAATTACAGGGAGACTAGCTAGGTGGTTGTTGCTGATGCAAGAATTTGATATTACAATTGTGGACAAACAAGGTAAATCCAATGTGGTTGTTGATTTCCTATCTAGAATTCAAAGGAAAGATGATTCTGCACTCATAGAGGATTCCTTCCCTGATGAACATTTGTTTGTCATCAAAGTCATTCATCCATGGTATGCAGATATAGCAAATTATTTGGCTGCAGGAAGAACTCCTCCTCACCTCTCACCTAAATAAAAGAGGTTGTTAGTAGAGAAAATATTTAACTTCTCTTGGATTGCACATTGCATGTTTTACACATGACCAGATCAAGTAATGAGGATATGTGTATGAGAGGAAGACACTCATGACATACTGCATGCAAGCCATGATGAGCCTTGCGGTGGACATTTTTCTACTAAGAGAATAGCCATGAAAATCTTAAATACTAGATATTATTGGCCAACATTACATAGAGATGCAGCCAAGTATACCAGGAGATGTGATAAATGTCAAAGGATGCAAATGAATTATGCAGTCCTAATAATGAATTATGCAATCTTAAATGAAATAATGAACCATTCTCCTTGTTGCCATTTCCTGTTGTGTTTAGTTGTCATCATTGAGCCTTTTGATATGTTGAAAGTTAGTACAAGCATCAAAGGGTATGTTAGCACCAATGATGACCTAAAAATTACTTTCATGATGTTTGATATAGCAATTTAATACAAGCATCGAGGTATAATTGAACCAAGATGAGCTGAGTATTGCTTGCATAACAGACAAAAGTTAACCATTTTCCTATGCAAATTCTGAAATGTCATCAATGATACGTTGTAGAGCATGTCCCATGACCAATTTGCACAATACTAATGATTAGCTTACAGACAGCAAGCAAAGAAAAATCATACTTCTTCCTTGTGATTCTAGTTCAATACATCATTGAACCACTCCAAAGATATGATGTCATCAAATATCAAAACAACAATTTGCAACTTATGCTTTTAAGTTTGTCATTCATTTTATTTAGATTAAGATCATCCAATTTGTTTTAAATCATCTGTCAAAATAGTCATGTAAGATCATTTTAATTGAACAAGACTGTTGCTTTCGATACTCTGATTCTAGACACATGCTACCGACTACCTGCTAGAAAAGCTTCAAGAAGCGAACTGCCCCCTAGTGACCTTGTACTCTGACTCTTGCTAGACACAACTACTACTAAGGATAACCCTCAAATCATCAAGTCATGATGAGATCCTTATCGTTCCAAGGAGATGATGCGATGCGAATGCAATGATGATGCTGACAAAAAGATGGATATGCAAGATGAATCCTAATAGATGAGAGAGCCAAGAAAAATCACAAACAATGCCTGTTTGCCAGGTTTTCACCATTTGTTTTTATTGCACTTTTCCTATTTTTATGCTTTTTTTGCTATTACCAAGATGCCTATTTGCCAGGATTTCATCAAAGCAACGGTTTTTTTTAGGACTTTTTATATTGTTTTTGATATTTTCTCAAGCGTAGAACTTCTTCAAGTGAATGTTGTTGGTTGGATCTTCAAACAGGTCCCCTTCTGCTATTGACAACTAATATTCCCCCAATCCATATGTTGCAACGATAACGAACGGGCCCAACCAATTAGGTTCGAACTTGCCTTTGTTTTCCTGATCTTGTTGATTTCGAGGGTTTTCTCTGAGAACCAAATCACCCACTTGAAAATTTCGTGGTTTGACTCTCTATGATTGTAGCTGCGGGACATAATCTATTGATATCCCTTTAAATGATTAACTACAGTTTGATGTTGTTCATCAAGCAGTTCCAGCTCTTGCAACCTTGATACTTTGTAGTCTTCATCATTGATTAACCCTTTGAGTGATACTCGAAGTGAAGGAATCTCAACTTCCAAAGGTAGAATAGCTTCTACTCCATAGACCAAAGCATAAGGAGTAGCTCCTGTTGGTGTGTGAATGGTTGTTCTGTAGGCCCATAAATTCTGGATTCAATTGGACATGCCAATCACGACCTGCTTCATTCACTATTTTCTTCAAAATCTTTAGAATTGTTTTGTTTGAAGCTTCCGCTTGACCATTCCCTTGTGGATAGTAAGGTGTAGAGAATTTGTGTTGGATGTGAAATCTTTCACATAGTTCCTCAACATCCTAATTTTTAAAGGGTCTACCATTGTCTGTGATAATGGAGTTAGGAATGCCATATCTGTAAATAATATAATTCAAGATGAATGAAGAGATTTGTTTTCCCGTAACAGTTGTCAAAGGAACAACTTCAATCCACTTAGTGAAATACTTAGTGGCTGTAATGATAAATTTATGTCCATTTGAAGATGATGGATGTATTTTTCCAACCAAGTCCAATCCCCACTGAGCGAAAGGCCATGTTGTGGTGAAGGGTTTTAATTCCTGAGCAGGAGCATGAATGAGATTCCCATGAATTTGACATTTTGTGCATTTCTTCACAAAGGTGAATGATTCTTTCTCCATGGTTGGCCAATAGTACCCTAATCTTACAAGTTTCTTTGCTAAGGTTAGTCCACTTGAATGTGTCCCACAAATTCCACCATGGACCTCTTGTAAGGCCTTTTCTGATTCATCGCGTTCAAGACATCTAAGGAGGGTACCATCCAGACCATGCCGATATAAGACGTCAACAATTAAGGTGTAACGAGATGATTGATGAATGAAATTTCATTTTTGATTCCTAGACAAACCTAAGGGTAAAGTAGTATCTTTTAGGTAAGTGTAAATTTTTCCATATAAGGAAGAATCAGAACTCGTCAGATGGAAAATTATTTGAGTTTCAGGATTGTCATGGGTGGGAGAAAACAATTGTTCCACCAGGAAATCGTACCATTTTTTATTCTCTGTCAACTGGAGTAGAGAGACAATTGTAGTCATAGTGTCTGCTACTTTATTATCAATGCACGGAATTTGTATGAACTTGATATTAACAAAGTATTTCTTGAGATCTTCCACCATTCTTTTGTAAGGTATTAACTTGTCATCTTTAGTGTGATATTCATCATTGATTTGGTTTATAACAAGTTGTGAATCACCAAAAACTTGAAGTTCTGCGATTTTCCAGTCTATTGCAATTCTTATGCCGATTATCAATGCCTCATACTCAGCTATGTTGTTTGTGCAAGGAAACATTAGCCAGTAAGATTTTGGGATTGTATGTCCTTATGGTGTAATAAAAAGAATTCCTGCTCCTGAACCATGTTGAGTGTAAGAACCATCAAAGTAGAGTGACCATGACTGCTGGATATCTATTGTGAATACGTCGGCATCAGGAAAATCAACATGCATTGGGTGTTTTACTAGTATTGGCACTTCTGCTAATTGATCTGCAATTACTTGTCCCTTTATAGCTTTTCAATCTACATAATTAATATCAAATTTGCTTAGGATCATAACCCATTTAGCCAACCTGCCAATTAAGGTTGCCTTACTTAGAAGATATTTGAGTGGATCAATCTTAGCCACAAGCTTTATCGTATGAGTTAGCATGTAGTGTCATAACTTTTGAGAAGTGAACACCACTGCTAAACAAGCTTTTTCAATGAAGGTATAATTTAGCTCGTGACTTGTTAGGGTTTGGCTGATGTAATAAATAGCTCATTCTTTTCCTGAGTTGTCTTCTTGTGCCAATAATGCTCCTAAAGATACTTCTGTGGCAGCAATATATAATATGAGAGGTGCACCTTGTACTGGTGGATTCATGAGATACTACTTTATCTGATCAAATGTTGCTTCGCATTTGTACGCCCACTTGAATGAAACATTCTTGTGTAAGAGATGTGTAAATGGTAAACTTTTATCTGCCAGTTGAGCAATGAATCTTCGAATAGATTGTAACCGTCCCTGCAAAGAGCGTAGTTGATGAATGTTCCTTGGTGGTAGCATATCAAGAATTGCTTGTACCTTAGCTAGATCCACTTCAATTCCCTTTTCTGATATAATGTATCCTAATAGCTTTCCAGATTTTACTGCAAAAATGCATTTCTTAGGGTTAAGTCTCACTTTGAATTTTTCCATTCTTTTGAAAATTTTAGATAGGATATCGATGTGTCCTTCTCTGGTGTTAGATTTGGTGAGGAGATCATCAACATAATCTTCCATGAATGTATGCATCATATCATGAAAAATTGTTGTCATTGCTCGTTGGTATGTAGCTCCTACATTTTTCAATCCAAAAGGCATTACATTCCAGCAATAGGTACCCCAAGGACATGTGAATGTTGTTTTATCCTGATCTTCTGGTACAATCTTGATCTGGTTGTATCCTGAAAATCCATCCATTAATAAGTACATCGCATGTCCAGCAGTTAAATCAATAATCATATCTATGTTTGGTAAGGGAAAGTCATCTTTAGGACATGCTTTGTTCAAATCCCTGAAATCTGTACAAATTCTAATCCTTTCGTCTGGCTTTGAAACATGCACGATATTAGAGATCCATTCCGAATAATCCATGGACCGGATGAATCCAACATCTAAAAGCTTTTTTTATTCCTCTTTAACCAATAATGCAACATGTGGATGCATTTTTCTGAGTTTCTATTTTACAGGCTTTTCCCCCGGTGTAATAGATAGATGATGCATGATGAGATCTGGATCCAATCCAAGGCATGTCTGCGTAGAACCATGCAAAACTGATTTGATTATCTTTGAGAAATTATGTGAACCTAGGTACTTCTTCGTATGTTAGAGATGCAGCCAATTGCAAAACTTTGGGATTTTTTGTAGTACCTATATTGGGTTCCTCTATCGGTTTGATTAGAACGGAAGACCTTTCCTGATAATGTTCCAGAAGAGTGTCAAGTTTCCCATCCTCTAGCGCCTTTGAAAGGTTTTCACCATTGGATACACTTTTTATTTTTCTCTTTTCTTGATCTAATACTACCTTTGTTAGGTTTTCACCATTAGATCTTTCTTTTACATTATTTATTTCGTACCTGAGAAACTTGGCACTTTCCTGTCGAAAACTTTGATCTTGTGATTCCCTGGTGGAACTTGTTTTGGGATGGGATGAACAAAGAAATTTTATTATGGTTTCATCATTTGGAAAAGTTGGAACATCAATGGGTGCTATTTGTTCCCAATCAATGAGTTTAAGATGTATCAAAGGTAATGGATCATTAGGATGAGTAAGGTCATTGGCCGTCAAGGTCATGATGTTATTGTCAACGTTATTATGGGAGAAGTCTAAGATGGTATCTTCCTCAAAATGATCTATCTCACTTTGAATCGAATTGGTCTCACTTGAGTCATGGTTGCTTTGCAGAATGTCATCAATGGAGACCTTGAGCTTTCTCCTTGTAAGAATGCATGTGATAATTTGTGTATGACATCCACCGTTTTATCCCTCTAGAATTGATCATCAAAGATGGTGTCCCATTCATATTCATTGGAGTCAGTGTCAGAATTGTTTTCTTGAATTCAAAGAATAGTTTCAGCTAACTCCTCATTTGATGATATTTGTGCTACTTCTTCCTTAGTATCTTCACCATATCCTAACCCAGTTTTATCCTTTGCGTGCATTGTTTTTAATTGGACAGGTTCAACAATACCCTCTTTCCTTTTACCTATAGGGCCATTTCCTTCATAACCCATTTGTTGCATAATAGCATAACCCTTTCCATATTGTTTTGTGGGTAACTTAATATTTTGTACGGATTCCTCTTCATCTTTATAGAGCCAATCAAGAATAGCCCTATCTTCTACTTCAGTTTCTTTGATAAATATCCCATTGAATTCGGTAATGGGAGTTGAAGTCGAGGCTAAAGCTGCTGCAGCCTTTTGTGTAGATGTTGATGGCTGACAATGGGAGCTTGGAGATAGGGGTAGATTAGAGAGAGATAAAGAATATTCTCCCACCCCATTATCTTTCATTTTTAACTTGGTGCCAAAATTGCTTATCATTTCTTGCACTTGTTCTTTGTTTTTGTAGGTAGAGATGGCCAAAGCCTCTCTATTATGTGGGATGAATGTGTCTTGAGTTTCTCTTAGGTTAGAACAAGTTTGATTGCTAATGTGATCAGCGGGTATTGTTACTTCTTGTCCATCGTATGGAAACTTCAACCATTGATGATAAGTAGATGGAACAACTTGCATATCATGGATCCATGGATGACCCAATGGTATGTTATAGGTTAGATCCTGATCAAGAACCTGACAAAAGGTATTCTTCACAACAGGTCCCACTCTGATTGGTAGCATGATGAGACCTTTTGAAGTTCTTTCTTCATCATCATATGCCTTGATTGTAATTTTCCTCCGTGGATCTATAGAGTTTGCTGAATATCCTAAAGCTAGGACCAATTTTAAATTACAAATGTTTAATCCGGCTCCCCCATCTATGAGAACACGTCTAATGCGGGCTTTGTGAACCATGACTTCTAAATAAGTGATGAATTATGCAGATGGGTTATGGATGAATCGTCTTTTTCAGAAAAAGATAAACATGTGTAGGAGGACAAGTGTCCCACCATGGCTTGAAATTTATCGATATCCAGATCAAGAGATACAGTTGTATCAACAAGGGCCTTTTCCAAAATGTCCTTATGTGCAGGTGATAACTTTAAAAGTTCCAAGATAGAAATTTGGGCTGATGTTTTTCGCAATTGATCAACCAAATTGTATTGACTTGGAGGGGGAATTGCTGCTTTAGATGAGCTGCCTTTGACAATGATTTTGGCTTGTCCCCTTGTCATAACATTGACCTCTCGATATTCTTGCTTACCTTTATTTCGGATAGCATTGATTTGAGGATCATCAGTATAAATATGATTGATAATAATTTTGTGGATGTTATTAACATTCTTTCCCTTGTCACTCGAGGATTCCCCTTTGTGATAATTAGGGAGCGGATTCTTGAATGCTTGATGGTCATTATTGACATTATGTCCCTCAACTATGATGGTATGATTATCAATCAAATCTTGAACAATATTCTTTAACCCTTGGCAATTGTTTGTGTTATGACCTTTGCACCTATGATAATCACAAAAGTGTGAGTCATTCCACGATGGTGGTTTAACTCGAGCCTCATAGTCTCTTTGTGGTGGCAATGTAATAGCGTTTTGATTCAATAATTCTTTGAGAATGGATTCCAAAGATTGGCCCAAGGGAGTGAAACTCCGTCGACTCAAAAAATATGATGATCTGGGTGCATTTGAATTTTGATTATTGCCAAAATTATTTCCACGATTTTTAGTTGCATTTCCTTGATTGGAAACATTGCCTTGGGTGCTAGAATTTCCAGTATTACTGTTACGTTGAACACCTGACACATTAAGGACAGTGAAGGTTTAGTTTGTAACTTGTTTCTTGATTAAGACTATCGATGAAGATCTCCATCTTTTCCTTTTCAAGAACAGGACGAGAGTATCTAGCAAACACCCTTCTCCACCTTTGCAAAAATATAGTGAAAGATTCCCCTACTTTTTGTTTTATCTTACAAAGATCAAGCATGGTTATCTGGTGTTGGATGTTGTAAGAGTATTGTGATATAAACTTATTTATCAACTCTTCAAAGGTTTTCATGGGGGGAGTGATCTTTGAAAGCCACTCCATGGATTGTCCACCCAGACTTCGTGGAAACAACCACATTAAGTAGGTATCGTTATGAGTGAATTCTAAGCTCATATTTCGGAAATCCCTTACATGCTCAATGGGGTCAATTTTCCCATTATACCTATCAAACTTAGGGATTTTACAATGTTTTGGAAAAGGAATCATTCGAAGACTCCTATCAAATGGATAAGGACATATTTCATCCAAAACATACTTCTGTGTTGTACCCCCTTGCATTTCTTTTATTTGTCCTTGCAATTCCTTTATATGTTGAGTAAGGGCATCAAAATCATTGAGAGAAATTTTAGGATCCTCTTTAATACCTTCTATGTCAAAATCAACAGGTAACTTAGCTCCTTGATTAGCTAATGAAAGGAAATATCTTTCCTTATTTCGTTCTAAAATCCTTTCCATAAGATTATGGAATTGGGGATCATGTTCTACTTCTTGGAGCTTTTCTTCCATTAACTCTTCAGTATTTGAATTGTTAAAGAGGTTTCCCTCCCTCTCACTATTGTCACCCATGTTGTTCACTGTACTTTCATCTTTTTCTAGGTGCTTTTGAGATCTTGTGGTAACAGGCATAATCTTTACTCAAATTCTACTAACTTTGATCAAAGGAATGAAATAGTGCAACGATGATGGATATGAAAGTCAGGATAGAATGAAGATTCTATGACTTAAAATATTTTTAATCTTTAGCTCGTGATTCCCTGATTGAAAGGATGAAAATCCTGTTTGCGGAAATTAAACCAAAGATTGAAGATAAAGATGATTTTGCACTTTGTGAAGTTTGATCTTAGCTTTGTAGAAAGATGAATTTAATGGATGCCTAATGCGTTTGAGTTCTCTATTGCATAATTTGATTTGGACGAGTAGCATATGTGATTGCAGGTTGGGGAATATAAGAATAACGAATACGCTGACTGTGGTTATGCCTTTGAGAAAGGGCTCTTATTTGAAAGAAAGCTCTTGAGTATAAGGGTTCTACAGCATAATCGTCAGTGAAACCTCTAACATAGTTGTGATATCAATGAATAAAGGTTTTGTGTTCAAGCAGGACCTTTCGACTTTGATATAGAAATTTCCTCTTCTTCAATACTTTCTTATAACTGAGAGACTTCTTGGGCTTTTTAATCTTTCTTTCTAAGGACTTCTTAGCAAAATTTGTAGACTTCCAAACTCTGAGCATGGGAAAGACTAGACCGAAAAGACTTGATTTCTGAATGTCAGAAAATCACCTAGGCTCAAAAAATAGATGCGCCAAAATAGAGCACAGATGCACCAAAACAAAGCACAGATGCATTGAAACAGGGCACAAATGCGCTAAAACAAAGCATAGATGTGCTAAAACATAGCACAGATGCACCGAAACAAAGAACAGATGCGCTAAAAAAGAGCACAAATGCACCGAAACAGAGCACAGATGCATCAAAACAGACCCGGGATGCGCTAAATTACTCCTCAGATCGACATGTTTTGACAGTTTGATAAAAAATTTGTTTTGGATGATCGTAATCTGATTTAAATGTGAAAAACACAGCATAGAAGCAGATAGTTGTTTTGTTAATCCTAATATCTAAACAAAGAGTGTATGTTCTTGAGATTTCCACAAGTTTTAAACAAGATAAGCACTTCAGTCAGACTCACTCTTAATTTGTCAAATAGGTCATCATAGTAATCACAGCCCACAGCTTAAAATCGCATCAACTCACACAGCCTTGTCACCCCCTAGAGGGCGCCCGTGTTTTTGTCTTTTTTAGGTGCATACTCAAAGTGACAGAAGTGGATACTGAATCCCTTGAGCAAACAATCTGTGGCAACTATATGGTGAGTGTCTTGGGGGAAGATTCTTCCCTCCCCTTGCACCGTGATTAAGATGATGTTTGGATACTAACACGACTGGCTTTCTACACTATGGTTCGTAGTAAGGGTATCCGTTCAGTGTGGCAAATCCCTTGAGAGACCTCCCAACCTTTAGAACAAAGGTTTTGGGAATGGTTATCCTGCACACTACTGTCAAGTTGGATTTTCATCAACAACTTGCTTTTGATTAAAGTGGGTTGGAAACCTTGGCTTTAGATGTTCCCACTTAGGTCGTTCCTCTTGGGTGAATATTTTTTCCCACACGAGCAGGCCTTCTAAAGGATGTAATAAAACATTAAATTGTAGAAAAATAAAAGGTAAGTCTGGTGTTCTGATCACCCAGTTAAGGGGAGAGCATAAACCTATTACCCACAATCACAACATACAATAATGGTTCAATTTTAAATCCCCAAATTGACAAATTCTCTATTCTAAGTGAAGATGTTGCTTCACTAAAAACATGGAATTCATTTTAACCAAAAGAAAATTTATGTTTGGTGACTATCCTAGGATTGGTTAATTCAGATTTAAATGTCTACCCTAGGATTGCTTCATTCTGTTAAAAATAAAATTTGAAAAATCCTATCCGCGGATTGTGTTGGAATCAGAATTTAAAATTTTTACAACTGTATGTGCCGAAACAGGTCGTCTATGCGCCAAAATAGGTCATGCATGCGCTGAAAGATCTCACAAGGATGCACCAAAACAGTGTCTATGCGCCAAAATAGATCGTCTATGCACCAAAACAGGTCATGTATGCGCTGAAACAGGTCGTCTATGCGTCGAAACAGTGGTTGTATGCGCCGAAACGGGCCTCGTATGC
This sequence comes from Sequoiadendron giganteum, assembly GCA_007115665.2. NCBI lineage: Eukaryota > Viridiplantae > Streptophyta > Pinopsida > Cupressales > Cupressaceae > Sequoiadendron > Sequoiadendron giganteum. Next base: position 563,426,831 of record CM021101.1, on the reverse strand, counting down.
GCCAAAACGCGATTTTAGTCTGTCACCTGCTAGAAAAATCTAAAAAAAAAAATGTTAAAATGCGGGGCTTGGCCCCATGGTGGGCACCTGAAATGTGTACGTTAGAATGTGCGAATCAAAATGAATCTAATCTAATACACCAATGGAATATTAGATTAAATAAAATAAATTAAGGAAAGTGAAGTGCAAACTCTAAAACACAAGCAGCTCCTTCAAATTCGTCTCATTGTTCTCTATCTCCAAGGATTCATTTCAAGGTGCTTGCTCTCAGTTGTTTTAGATAGCAAGCTTGTAGAATGGCAGCTTGAGAGAATGAGATTAATAAAAATGCATGTGCATTGCTAATATGCTTTGAACTATGAAATTGAAATGCTATGATATTAAAAATGCTTGCTAGAACTGAAATGCGACTATAATAACTACGTATGAAAATCTAAAAATCGAGGTCCTTTCCAACCCACAAGAGGGCTATATTTATAGATTTTTGAATGCTGGAATTCAATTGGCCAAGATCAACGGTTGAGTTCAAACCTGTTGAAATGAACGGTGAGAGATTGAGAATTCGAAAAGAAGATGGAAGTTTAAGAGGCGGATGGAAAATGAAAGGTGTCTCTCATAATTTAAATAAATAAATATTTAATTATGTGAGAGAAATGAAAAGCCTTTAATTAAATATTTAAAAATATTTAATTATTGAGAAGAGTGAAGAATTTAGAAAGTGTTTTAATTAAATATTGAAAATATTTAATTAAATGAAGAATATCATTTAAATTTAGAATTTAAACTTGTGATAATTAATATAAATAAATTACAAAATCTATTTAATTAATTAAGAGGAAGATAGCATTAATTAAATAAACTTATTTATTTAATTAAATTAGAAGAATTAGAAAATGAACAATATAAATAAATAATTAAATTTATTTATATGTAGATGACTTAAGAATATTAATTAAATAATTCATATTTAATTAATTAACAGGTTTGGTTAACCGTGACCATTTTTAGATGTGTACAGTAGCAGTTACTGCCGAGAGGGACCAGGCACGATCCGAGAGAGACCAGGAGTTGGTTGGTGGAGGCAGCTAAAGAGAAAAACTTCCTCATCCCGAGGCCGATCAATTGCTCTATAGGCATACAGAGAGGTGGTGAGGGAGGCCGAGTATTATCGGCAGCACTATAGATAGGCAGTGCCAGCAGCATACTGAGTGCCAGATCTCTCTCAGCAAATAGGGATGAGGCCCCCAGAGGATCACAGTGAGAGGCGGGTGGGAGAGGGCAGCAGCCAACAGGGCTAGCCCTTTGATTATCGACAATTACTATTTTTTGATTCATGGGCCTCGATTACTCGCCCCCTTTTTGTATTATATACGTTGATTACACACTTGATCCGATTTTGTATCATGATAGTAAATTTTTTTGATGATATATATTAGATGATTTTCCTTTATGAAATGTTTTACAGTGTATGATATGCAAATGTATTTTAATTTCCTATATGCTATGAGATGTTTATATATCTTATGCTCATTCGATATGATGTATGTTTCTAATGGATGTGCTTATTTTTGTATCTTTTTCGTGCATTTTTAATGATGATCCTATGAATGTGATGTATGCTAATAATGGCGTATTGATGTGAAAATGGTAATGGATGCTAATGATTATGTATGATGTAATGATTTCTTAAGATTCTTAGAATAACAAATTTATATTATTCCTAATAACTTAGGATAATGATATGATGCAATATTCTTTTTATGCTAATGATTTGGTGGATGCAGAGTGTATGCATTGGTGATGTTTTGATTACTATCATGATACCATTCTAGTATGGAAAGAAGATAGAAGAACTTAGAATCAAAGAGTTAGTTAGGATGGTGGTGATTTGCTTACCAGGAGTCAAGATTTTCAAAGGGTCAATTACGTTATGTTTGATAACACACCTAGGTATGATGCATCAAGGTATAAAGAACTAGGATGGTGTTGTACCCAGTGTGATCGAATTTAACTTGACAATTAGATAAGAGTATTCTTGTTCACACTTAGCATGCATACTTCATTCAATATGTAGTTCATACATTCTAAACATCTCATGCCAAAATATAGGAAAACAAGCTTTCCTATGTGGTCAACAAGATATCTAAAACATCCTCTCCACAAACCAAACAAAATACATATGACTAAGTTATTTTACAAGTGTATCCCACAAGCGCAATAGATAAAAGAGACAATGATCTTTGCCCCATTCCTTTCTCTCTAACCCTGTTTTGTTTAGGCATCATCGAGAGGTCCTTAGAATGAGCACAAAATAAGATAAGCCAAAAAAAGACCAAATAAAACAAACAAACTAACTAATGTTCTTCATATCGCTAGCCAAGGCTAAACTATTGTGAGATACCTGATGCTTGTGTCCATCGTGGGAAGGATTCATCCTAGGACATGTTGTGATCAACATTTTGATGGGACTGATTGGATGATAAGCTATTGATACTCCGAGTTAATTAACTTGCTTTCTTACTGACTTAGACTTTTGAGACTCTAACGATTAGGTGTTCACTTCTAAACCTACTAGACTTGATTCTGAATGACTCACCAAAGGGTGAGAGTGATGACTGATTTTATTATGAGTGATGAAAATTGCGAGTGAAAGCGAGATGAAATGGATGCACCATTTTGGATTTTTCAGATATTTTGAAGATGTTTTTGGTATTTTTGAAGTGTTTTGCAAATGTTTTTGGTATTTTTGAGATTTACGATGAAGAGACTAACTAAAAGACCTATCCTAGGGGTCTGGGAGCTGATCCATAGATTAGCCTCACCTATGTTATACACGCAGAGACCATGTAGTTCAACTGATGACATACATGACTCAATGATAAGATAGATGGGAAAACGAGTTGCCATTTTATTGCGATGAACGCCTAAGGATTGACCTAAGATGTCTCGGGGGATGATCAAAGATCAACCTTGCCTACATTCAAGCTCAAAGACAGCGTAGTTCAGAAAAGGTGGAAGACTAAAAAGACTCAATGATGAATGTTTTGAAGATTTTCTGAGATTTTTGACATGTTTTTCGATTTTGATGAATGTTTTTGGATTTTTTCGATGTCTTGGGAAGAGCACAAAAAATATCACAAATTCGATCCAGTGCCAGTTTCAAGCACATGCCCCCAACATTAAGCAATAGAATACTTCAATAAAGGTAGGACAAACTGACCTTAGGAATATGCCAAGTAGTACTACGGTGGAATATGATATGGGCATCAGGTCAGACTATGGTATGGATGCGAGCGAATGGAAGAATGGAAGATTAATGAAATGTGATTGAATGGGTGAGTGAGTCATGTAGATCTTGGTGGATGGGGAGTGCTTTATTTACACTTGGCATCTATTTGTCAGGTTTTCACCAAGGTACTTTTCCAAAGCGCCACCAAAGTGGTTTTCACTAGAGGACGATTTTTATTTTTTTTTAATTATCCTTTTTTTGATTTTTTTTGTTGTCACCAAGATGCCTGTTTACCAGGTTTTCATCAAGGTAACCATTTTTTCAGGACATTTTTCTGATTTTTTTTGTATTTCTGGTTCTATACCTTGCAAGTTCTTAGGCATAAATCTTTTTGAGATGGGAGTTGTTCAGAGGCTCCTACAAAGGCTCGCCTTCTGGTGTTGCTAATTGATATGCTCCTGATTTATAGCTGGCTATGATGACGAAAGGTCCCAACCAGTTGGGTTCAAATTTACCTTTGCTCTTTGGATTCGGCACATTCCTTTGGTTCTCTTTCATCACAAGTTTGCGGACCTAGAAGGTGCGTTGCCTGATCTTCTTGTTGTAGCTACGTTTCAGGCGATTCTGATAGACCTGTAGATGGTTGAGGGCATCTATGCACCGTTCATCTAATAGCTCCAACTCATTCAGGTGTGAGACCCTATATTCTTTATCTGTGATGAGGTTTTTCAATGATATTCTCAGTGGTGGGAGCTCGATCTCGATTAGGAGGATGGCTTCTGATCCGTAGACCAAGGAGAATGGGGTGGCGCCTATTGGCGTATAGATGTTGGTGCGATAGGCCCATAAGGTGGGATTTAGCTGTAGATGTCAGTCACGGCCAGATTCATTGACTGTTTTCTTATGGATTTTCAGAATGGTTTTGTTGGTAGCTTCTGCTTGGCCATTGCCTTGGGGGTAGTATGGAGTGGAAAAAAGATGTTGGATTTTGAATTTTTTGCATAAGTCATGGACATCTTGATTCTTGAAAGTTGTCCCATTATCAAAGGTAATGGATTGAGGGATAACATATCGGTAAATTAAATAGTTCAGGTTGAACTTGGATATCTGCTTTCTAGTGATGGAGGTCAAGGGAATTGCTTCGACCCACTTTGTGAAATAATTTGTGGCAGTGATAATGAACTTGTGGCCGTTGGATGAGGTGGGTGTGATTTTTCCTATGAGATCGAGCTCTCATTGTGAAAAGGGCCATGGTGTAACAATAGGATGGAGTTCCTAGCAGGTGCATGAATAAGGTCTCCATGTTGTTGGCACTGTAGACACCTTCTGACAAAGTCATGTGCCTCTCTTTCCATTGTTGGCCAGTAGTATCCGATTCTTAGTAACTTCTTGGCCAAGGTCATATCGCTCGAGTGTGAACCGCAAGTGCCATTATGTACCTCAGTCAGGGCAGTCAAAGCTTCCTCAAGTTTTAAGAAACGTAATAAGGCTCCATCAATGCTTCTATGGAAGAGGGTTTCCCCTAGGATGACAAAACATAAGGACCTTTTGACAAAGGTTCATTTGAGGTTCGGGGTAATATCGGTCGAGAGGACTCCTAGTTTCAGGTAGGTGTAAATGTCGTGATACCAAAGATCATCGGGACCAATGAGTTCGCACACATATTTTGACTCTGGTACCTCAAAAGTGGGTATGAGAAGCTGCTCTATCAAGAATTCATGTTTTGAGACGTTGCGAGGGGTATCTAGTAAGGATCCGATTGTTGCCATGGCATCAACTGCTATGTTGTTAGCCCTTGGTATTTGCTCAAAGGTGATATCAATAGACAATTATTTGAGGATTTCTACTAACTTCTTGTATGGTGTGAGCTTATCATCCTTAGTTTGGTATTCGCTATTGACTTGGTTGATAATAAGTTGTAAATCTCCATAGACCTTTAATTCCATGATTTGCCACTGTCCTACAATCTTGAGACCTATGGTTAAAGCCTCATACTCTACAATGTTGTTGGTATAGGAGAATGCCAATTTGTAGGATCTACGAATACAATCCCCCTGTGGGGTGATGAAGAAAAAACTGGCTCCTTACCCATTTTGTGTGTGGGAACCATCGAAGTAGAGTTTCCAGTGATCGGCTATGCTGAGATTAAAGATGGACTCATCTGGAAATTCTGATATGAGTGGATTCTTTGCATAGATGGGAGCTTCTGCAAGTTGTTCTGCAATGAATTTTCCTTTGATTGCCTTTTTCCTCACATATTCAATGTCATATTTTGAGAGTATCATGACCCACTTAGCCATCCTTCCTGTGAGCATAGCTTTTGACAATAGATACTTTAAGGGATCTATCTTGGCGATGAGTTTGATTTTATGTGCCAGGATGTAATGTAAGAATTTTTGTGAAGCAAACACTACTGCTAGACATAATTTTCAATGAATGAGTAGTTTAACTCATGGCCAACCATTGTTTTTCTAATATAATAGATGGCCCTTTCTGTCCCATTTTCATCATGCTGAGCTAACAGAGCACCCAGAACTACTGATGTTGCTGAGATGTATAAGATCAGTGGTTTTCCTGCAATGGGTGGCATTAATACTGGTGGTGTGAGCAGATATTATTTGATTTTGCTAAATTATTGTTTGCACTTTTTATCCCACTTATATGCTACTCCCTTGTGGAGTAGATGTGAATATGCAATTTGTTTGTCCACCAGTTGCACTATGAACCTCCGAATGGACTGGAGTCTGCCTTGCAATCCTCTGAGTTGTTTTAGTGTCCTCGATGCTTCCATATCGAGGATTTCCTTAACCTTTGTGAGATCTACCTCTATTCCCCTCATCGATACTATGTATCCTAGAATTTTACCCGATTGTACCCCAAAGATACATTTATTGGGGTTGAGCTTGACCTTGTACTTTTCCAATCTGTCAAAAATGTCACTTAGGGTTGCAATGTGGTTTTGTCTCTTCTTTGATTTTTCCAATATGTCATCCACATAATATTTGACAATTCTGTGTATCATGTCATGGAAGATTAGTGGCATGGCCCTCTGATATGTAGCCCCTTCATTTTTTAGCCCAAATGGCATCATATTCCAGTAGTAGGTGCCCCATGGACATGTAAAAGTTGTCTTATGTTGGTCTTATTTTGCAATCATTATCTGGTTATACCCTGAGAATCTATCCATCAGTGATAGCATCTCATGTCCAGCTGTCATGTCCACTATCATATCAATGTTAGGTAGTGGAAAATCATCCTTAGGACATGCTTTGTTGAGGTCTCTAAAGTCTATGCAGATACAGATGCCCCCATTTGGTTTTGAAACTGGTACAATATTGGATACCCATTTTGGATAGTCGATCAGGCGTATGAAGCCAACATCCAGGAGCTTATGTAATTCCACCTTGACTAGCAAGGCTATCTGGGGATGCATTTTTCTTAATTTTTTTCTTACCGGCTTTGCTCTAGGGTAAATAGCCAAATGATGAATCGAAACTTCTAGATCCAGACCTAGCATGTTAGCATAGGTCTATGCAAAATTTACCTTCCTTTCCTTTATAAATTCTACTAGTAGTTCTTGTTCTTCTATCAGGAGCGACTGAGCATAGAAAGTGATTTGTGGTGTTGTCTTTGTTCCCAAGTTGACAGGATTACATTGCTCTGTCAAGACTTTTGATTTCTCTTGATGCAGTGCAGTAGGGGGGAGATTGAATCCTTCATCCTTAGGCACCTCAGAGAGTTTTTCACCATTGGATGCATCCTTTATTTTTACTATTTTGTGGTTAGAGAGTGCCATAGTGTGGTTTTCACTCAATAACTTCGAGCTTATTCTCGTTATTTTTCTTTTGCAACTGAAGGACTCAATCATCTCCCCATAATATGCTTGAGTGTATAATGTGAATTTGAAACCTGCCTTATGATCCCTACATGGAACTGCATCCCTTAGTCCCATGAATTCCAAGAGAGCTTCATCATTTTTGAATGAGTCTAGAATTGGCGGTCATCATTGGTCATGATCGATGAGTTGAGGGTATAATAAGTTGATTTTGTGGGTTGGTTGGTTTGACTTAGCGGGTGAGGCACTAATCATTAGTAAGGAGGAATCCTCAAAGATCATGGGAAGGATTTCTATGGTATCATCATCGTCACTACTGGCACAGACATCAGTTACGTCAAAGGTGAAATTGTCAAATGGGATACTTATGCATACAGGTGGTCTAAGGGTGGTTACCAATACTTGAGGAGAGGACCTGACTGCCCTATTGGGAGTACCTCTGCCACATATGGTTATACTCGAGGTAATACATCTGAGGCCAAGGTTCCTCATTCTTCTTTATGCAATGATGGGCTCCAGTCGTCCATCACTGTTCCTTCCAAGGCTTTCATTTCTATTGTAGCCCATACCAAGCATTATTTGTAGCCCTTTGTTGGCTTCATCCATAGGTAATTTGGGTGTCGGTCCTGCATCACGGTATATTGTGCTTGAAATATCTTCCTCACCAACATTTTCCTGACTTAGGTCTCCCCAATGGCGGAATCCAGAGGGGTCTTCCCTAAGGGTGTGGACGGGTGTTTTGGTTGATCGAGGTTGCCCATGTGACCTAGGAGATTGTGGTAACTCTCCTACAACAAATGCACTCTTCTTCATTCTGTAGTCTCTGCATCCATTGTCCTGAATCATGATTTTGATGTCAAATATATCAGGGATGGCGGGTGTCTTTGTCGTAGAAGTGGAGGTGAGGTTAGATGGGTCGATGTATGCAATGGATGGGTCTTCATCATTTTTCGGCACTTGGGGGATTTTATAAAACTTGGCTTCCAAGTTTTTGCAGTATGTGAATGGTTCAGGATCCCCGTGTATAGTGACTTCCTCATTTTGGTACAAGAATTTGATGCATTGATGATATGTTGAAGCCACTGCCTTCATTTCGTGGATCCATGGATGTCTTAGGAGGATGTTATATGGTAGGTCAAGGTCAAGGACCTGACAAGTAGTCTCCATGGTTGTTGGTCCCACTTGGATTGGGATTTTAATAGTGCCCTAAGACACTCTTTCTTGATCATCATATGCTCTTATAGTGATGCTTTTGTTCTTGTTAATGGAATCCTCGGCGAATCCCAAGTTCTTTATAAGTTTGAGAGAGAAAATGTTAAGGCCTGCACCTCCATCCACCAGGACCCTTTTAACTCTCTTTGTGTGAAACAACACTTGCAGATGAAGTGCACGATTATGAGATGGCTAGGGGGGAAATCTTGATTGGAGAATGTAAGGAGATTTGGCGTGATGATATTACCAACCATAGCCTTAAATTGTTTTGTGTCAATGGTGGTGAAGACGGTGGATGCCGCTAATGATTCATCAAGAATTTTCCTATGGGCAACATAAATTTCTTAACAGTTCCATGATGGAGATTTGGGCGGGGGTTCTCTTCAGCTGGTTGATGACAGTATAGTCATAGGGGATGGCTTTTGTATGTGAAATGGGGGTCTTAGATGGTTGTGGTGCCCCTGCAATGGTGACCTTTCCGCCATGTGTGGTGACTCCATATTCGGTGTTGGATCCTTTGACGTTAATAACTATGACCATTTCATCTACACATCCGACTATCTCTTCATATATTAGGTTAGCACTAGAATATTTTTGATTGCCTTTGTTGTTTCCCTAACTATTTCCTTGATTATGATTTTCCATTGGATTTGTGTATATTTTGAGGTCATGGTTTCTAGCTAGTTGTTCAATGTTTATGATCTTATCCTCGATAAGTTCTTGGATGATATTCTTTAGTCTCATGAAATTTGCGGTTGTATGTCCCTTGATCTTGTGAAAATCAAAAAGGAGGTTTTCATTGTACCATGGTGGTTTGGTCATGGGTTCCGCGTATTGCTCAGAGTTGGAGACTTTGATAAGGTTTTCTTTGACCGATTTCTTCATTATGGATTCAATTGATTCTCCAAAAGCCATGAACTTCCGCTTGGGAGGATATTTTCCTTGGGGAGGTGGTCCTCCTTGATTTACCAAGTTATTGATTTGGTTGGTAGGGAGTGGTTATTGTTGTGCTATTACTGCATTATTTTGCACATTATTGCAATTGTGATTTTGTGGCTGGTGATGAGTTTGAATGTTCTATTTAGGAGCATTTATGACCACTTTAGCATCGACCACACCATCATTTGTGATATTTTTGTTCCTCGACCACATTCGATGTTTATCGTTATAATTGTTGGACGAACAGTTATCCTATGGTGGAATAAATGTTGATGTGCCTCCTCGCACAGTAAGGGCTCTTTCTATGTTGAGCACCTTTGGGATCAATTGATCATATGATGTGATGCATTGTATTTTTAAGTAGAATGCCAGGTTTTCATCTAGATTGGATATGATTGTGCAAACTTGTTATTCTTCTGGCATGGTCCACTTGCTCTGATTGGCCTTGGATCAACATCTTTGCAAGAAGGATGTGAATAGCTCTCGCTTTCTTTGTTTGAGCATTGATAGTTCTTCCAAACTAACATATACACTGATGTTAAATGTGTAGTTTTTAAGGAAAGCTTCCACAATTTCCTGGAATTTTTTGATGCCTATGAGTAGGCGAGAAAACCATTCCATGGCAGGGCCAATCAAAATTTGGGTGAAAAGTCACATTAGATATGTGTCATCATATGCGACCTCCATGCAATGTACTTGAAATTCCCTGACGTGATTTTTAGGGTTTCCCGTCCCATTATACTTATCAAATTTGGGGATCTCGAATCCCTTTGGGAACGGCACCATGGTGAGACTTTTGTCGAAGGGATAGGAGCACAAATTCCTTAGCATTCTGGTTGTTTTCCCTGATTGGAGGTCCAACACTTGCTACGAGAGCAGCTTGATTTGTGTTGCAACATCATTTTGCGGATCAGGGGGTGGGATGAATGTGTTTCGGGTTGTTTGCGATGTTTGATTGATGGGAGGGGTACTAGTGGGATTCTGTTGCAAGCTATTTTATGCGTTAAATCACTCTTGATATGCCTACATTTGCGTCAACAATGCTTGTTGTTGATCTTACTGTTGTTGTGCCAATAAAGCTTGTTGTTGGTCCATCTGTTGCCATTCCCATAAATCCTAATGTTGGTCTAGCTGTTGTTGGTCGAGTTGTTGTTGTGCCAACAAATCTTTTTTCTAGTCTAGCTGTTGTTGCACCAACAATGCTTGTTGTTGGTCTAGCTACTATTGTGCCAAAATAGCTTGTAGTTTAGCTTGATGTTGTGCCTGAAAATCTTGTAGGGCTTGTTGGTATGCTTGCTGATGAATTTCTTGCAGTTGCACTCGGTATTGTGTTTGTGCCTATTGAGCCTAGTGTTGGGCTTGATTTTGAGCTTGTGCTTGCTAGGCTTCTTGAGCCGCTTGCGCAGCTTGTGCGGCTTGTACGGCTTGTGCAACTTGTGCAGCTTGTTGGGCAGCCAGTTGTGCTTGCGCTTGCTAAGTAGCCTGTTGTGTAGCTTGTTGTTTTTTCTTAAGTACCCTCTGATGATTGGATTTTTGGATGGCTTGGATCATGGTGATGAATGAATTCATCACATTAGCTTTTGGTGGGATTGGTGGTGGATTGGGAATGGTGCTAACCGTTGTGACGAGAAAAAGGGTTGTGTTGGTGGTGTGGTTGAATGATCGGTCCTTGAGAAGGTATGTTTTGAGATATTTAAGGACCGACTAATGTATTGAATGTGGTGGCTTGAGTGGTTGCCACTTGTTGTTGTCATGCTTCCGGTAAAAGGAGAGGATTCAATGTGATGCTCGGATTGCATGGATTTCAGAAACTAGCGGTGGGTATGGGGGGAAGACCCAATCCAAGAGGTAATACAGATGTGAGTGGTAATGGAGGAAAAGATGGTATGCTCCCCTCGATGAAGAACGGGTTAGTGAACCCTACTGTTTCGAAAAAACCACCTTCTCCTTGTGATAGAGAAGTTTGTATGTTTAACGGAAAAGCTGATGTTGCACAGAATGAGGATGAATCTGTGTGATTATGGAAGGTGAGTGGGACGTATGGGTGTGATGGATTCACCGAGACAAAGTTATCCGGTGTGGTGTTGATACTTACCTCTTTGTTATTTACAAGGCGATGCTTTTGTAATTCATGAAACATTGCACTTCCCTTGTTTATAATTGGTGAGGTTGATGCGATTATCGATATGGTTTGAGGCATTTCTTGAGTGATATTCGGAGTTGACATTGGGGATGTGTTTGTAAGAGTCCTATCCATACTAGTTCCTACATCAAGGTCAGAAGGGAACTGGACCCCTCCTTTCGTTAACGTGCGTAAGTATTTGAACATGGCATTGACAATTTTATGATTTTTTGGATTTTGAACCATTTCTATCAGTTCTGATTGTGTCATTCCCAAGTCCTCATTTGTGATGTCCTCTTAATAGCCTTCCTCTTGAGGATTTTGTGATGGTAGAGGAGAGCTGCTTGGGGGATTGCTTGATTTCGCAAGGTTTACTTCGGTGGTTACTTGACCCAAGTCACTGGAAGTTGATATTTCTTTGGTATTTTCCATGTTCCTCTTGTGTTGTGATCTTGTTTGGACCTAAAATAGGGATCATTTGATCTTAATCTTTAGGCCCAAAAGAGAAGAACTAGGGAAGTCCCAAGATCAAAAGTGGGTGGTGATGGGGATGAGATAAATGGATGAATTGAATGAGTGAAAATTTTGAAGAACGTTTTAGGGGTAATGCTAAACTTTAGGGCTTGGATTGATTTTGATAGTTTGACTAGGTGTATTAAGTCAAACAAGATGGTAGTGAACTTGTAAACCCTAGGAAGTTGTGTTATCCTAGGGAGAACTCATGCAAGAGAACGGACTGGCTAAGTGTGTTAAGCCAACCAAGGTGATTATGAACTAGTAGACCTCAGGAAGTTGTGTTATCTTAGAGGCAATTTTTTTCAAGAGATTTGACTATTTGGCCAAGTGTATTAAGCCAAATAGAGCGATGTTGATTTAGCCTTTAAGTTTAGCATGAATGATTTTCCAAAGTTTCTCAAAAGTTTTTTGGTGGGATGAAATTTGATTGATGGAGAGATGGATGAGAGTGAATACTTTGATCCTAGACTTTGACCTAGGCAAGACTCTTTTTTACAAAACCTCGGTATTGAAGAACATGATATACTTCCTATGTGAGGAAAGAAAACCTTTCAAAAAGCTCAAGATTCTGTTGATAGTAAAATGCATACAAACTTAGGTTATTCCTTGAAGCCTTCTTATATAAATTATACACCAATCTTTCTCTGACTTCAAGGAGCATTTCAAGACGTTCTCAAGCTTTTAGACCAATCTTTTTGAATCTTGGTTTCGAGATTTTGACCTTTCGGGAAATCATTTGAGACAACACATGTGAGGTCTAATTTGTCTTTTATTTTTCCTTAGTGAATTCTTTTTACCAAAAGCACTTTCTTGATTATTGTTCAAACTATATGTCTAATGTCCTACTTTCTTTTCATCCCATAAGGTCCATTATGTGGAAATCAAGGAAGTTAGGGCAAAAGTTTCCTCGGTTGACCTTAGTGAAAACAAATGATGATTAAACCCAAGCACTTAGAAATCTCTAAGGATATGATCCCTAGGGAAAGCAAGAGCACTTAGATTTGTCAAAGGATATTTGTTTCCTCCAAGGGGTTTGAAATTCAGAGCTCTTTGTGAATGTTTGTTTTTCAATTGTTTTGAGGACCAAAGAATGTATTTTTTAATTCCAAGCACATGTACAACCCTAGGATGAAGAGACAATATTTTGTTGGGTTCCCACTTGGACAAATCTAGCTACGCATATTCAGTGCGGATGACTAGATGCTTGACCACATAGGCTCCCCCTTATAGTGCACTCGCTTCTTGGGTCAACCAAGCATCAATACCCATGAATCTCCCATGACTTACTTTTCATCTCTACAACATAACTGCATGTATAACGTGGGGCGACTTCAAAGGACATGACCTTTTACACCAACAAAATAGATAAGGATTTGGCCTTTGCTAAACAAGGGTTTTAATTCGGTCTTTCTGTTCATGGAGATTGACCCATGCGGCAAGAGACCATTGTTGCCCTTCTTGTCGAAGCCAACCGCGTGATACTGGATTTTGCTCCAGTACCCACTTTAATATCCCGATTGGAAATACACTTGTCCTTAGTGTGTTACCAGTTGGGTCATTCCCTTGGGTGATTACTTTTTCCCACAAGAAAAACCCGCTAAGATAAACAAAAGCGAGTAAACATATTCATAGTTCGATGAACCTTTGTTTAGAAACAAAGGGAGAACACACACAATAAGCCTACTCACACTCGCAAGATGTTTTGTTCAATTTTAAACCCAAAATGAAGTGTGGAGGTAATCCTTTTGACAAATTAATATCACAAAAAGACTTTTGATTCTCAAGATCACCGTGAGGTGCGAGAGAAGCGCATACGTCTTTTAGATGATATTACTTTGTAAAGAGTATTACAAAACATCAATATACACATGTTCATTTTAATCCTCAAAGCAAAAAAATGAGTTCTTTTTAAAGCACCAACTTTGAAGTGTGAGAGTTTCCTTCTTAATTTTTAAACCTTAAACCAAATCTAGTAGATTGTTTCTAAGGTTCTTTTTAAGCCTTTTTGCAAAATTTAGAAAAAAAAAATTGTTTATTCTTTTTAAAACCTAACAGAAAAATTAGTGCTTTCTAAGGCATGAAAGTAAACAAATTATTTTTTAAACAGAATTAAAGATCCTCCAAAAGTGTTAAACAACACTATAGTGTTTAAAAACACTTTATGTGTGACAAAAATGATGCCATGATGAACCTTCTATTTTGCTTTCTCGCTTGTTCTAACCTGCAAAATGACAAAAACCAGAGAGTACAAAAACAACAAACAAGTCAATAGTTAAAAAAATCTAAAAATTCAAAAGGCACATGTTAAAATTTCAATTTTGACTGTTTTATGCGGTGCAGTTAGCGGGTGCGATGCAGTTTGGAACATAAGCGATGCTATATAGTGTCACGCATTTGACTGGGTGTGACGCTCTACAAAAATAGAGAGCGTGGGTGTGGTGGAGTTTTGCAAGCGGTGTAGTTTGTGACTCGAAATCTGTAGCCGAGTTTGGGATTTTTGAAAAATTTTGAGCGAGAAAGGGGTGCGACGCAGTTTGGAAAAAATGCGGTGCGATATAGTGCCACCCCTACAAATGTGGTGCAATATAGAGCCGCGGGACTGGGTGTGACTGAGTTTGGAATTGCAGATCCGTGACGGAGTTTGAAGTTTTGAAAATCTTGACGCGGGAAGCAAATGTGACACAGTTTGGGTTATCAGCGGTCCGATATAGCATCGCGCCTGCAAATGCGGTGCAATATAGAGTCGCGGACCTGTAACCTACAAAAGAAAATGAGAAAAACACAGAATTTTTAAGAAAACGTGATTAAAAATTACTCAAGCTCTCCTTCTAGCACCAAAATGTGAACCCCTAAACCTGCAATTGCACAAAAACAATAATCAAATCAAGATGTTAGATCATATGCAAGCAAGAATGAAGGATTCCTCATGAAATCCATTTACTAAAACTTAAACTAGGAAAATGAAGAACAAAGTATAAAAATGCAAATGAATCCTAATTAAGCAATCAAACTAGTGATCCCATGGGGGAATTGGTGTCAATTGATGTGTCGAAATTGGCCATTTTCCCAACTCCTAAATTGCAATGTTGATGTGTGTGGATTGATCAAATCTCTTCAATGAGATTTGAGCATAACCTAGCTATGGAATTGTGAAAATAATGAATATGTGGAATGATGTGCACAAAATTGGCTCTCAATGTCAAGAGAGTAACTTTGCATGAGATTGTGGATGTTGAATGAGGAGAGAACCCTCCAATTTATACATTTGAATTTGGAAGAAAGAGCAAGATTTGGGCAATGTGGGACTAAATTTCACCCAATGGTCAAATGCCACTTGTTACCATGTGGATGGTTGATGGTTGTGCACATTTTGGCCAAAGTGCCAATAAATGTAATTAGGTGGAATTTGAAATTGAGGAAATGACATGTGAGAGGGAAAAAGGAATGAAATAAATTGCACTTGGCTCAATGCACAAGTACATGTAAGAGGAGTGAATGCTTTGTTGGAAGTACCCATCCACTTGGACTTTTTGAATTCAAACTTAAGGGAATATTCCCTTATTATGCCATGTGAGGGAAAATAAAGATTTAATAAATGAATTAAATCTATTTTCATGTGCAAGTTGCATTCTCTAGAGGATTTTAGTGTTGAGGATTAACTTCATCAAGATTTTGATTAATTTAATGAGAGATTAGTTGATTTGACAATTTTGACTTAAATTGGTGAATTGATTTAAATCAAAATTGAGAGAAAATGATTAATTAAATAAATTATTTTGATATATTTAACTAAAAGGGGAAATGTTAGATTAAATTAAATAATGTTTAATTTATTTAATTTAATAAGAAGACTTTAGAGACTTTAATCAAATAAAATAATTTATTTAATTAAACAGAGACATAAGGTTAATTAAATTAAATTGATCAATTTAATCAATAGAGGAGAAAGACTTAATCAAATAAATAATGATTTATTAAATTAAGAGATAGAAGTTGATGAAAAGCTGAGAGTATGATTTAGGAGGAAATGTCTTTAGTAATTAGGATCAAGTGTGCCAAATCGAATTGTACATTTTTCATGTCTACAAAATCAAATAAAGTTTAATTTAATAAGAGGACTTTAGAGTTTTAATTTAAATAAAATGAATTATTTAATTTAAAGAGAGATATGAGGGTTAATTAAATTAAATTGATTAACTTAATCAACATGGGAGAATGACTTAATTAGATAAATAATAATTTATTTAACTAATGGATGAAGAATGATGATAAGCTGAGAGTATGATTTAGGATGAAATGATGTTAGTAATTAGGATCAAGTGTGTCAGTTAATTTTCCATTTCTACATGTTGCCCCTCTTTGAAGCAATGTGCTTGTTGTATTAGTTCAAAAAATAAATTGTTGTGAGCAAAGTTCAAAAAAAATTGATTTTTTCAAATGCCCCACTATTGCCACAGTAGAAGGATTATGCTGATATGTTGCCCCCTTGAGAGATCGGATTAAAATTTTTATTTTTGGGTGATCTCGCGAAAAAAAAGAACAAGGTGCCCGACAGGTTGAAAAGTGCCCCAGGATGCCAAAAAAATGCGTTAAAATGCTAAATATGATGCAACATGGCCCTTGGTTGGGAAAAACTGGGATCAGGGAACCAAAAACCTAGCTGGATGGTCAAATTAGGTAAAAAAAACCCTAATTTGCAGGCTTAAATAGACCCTGAGGGGTCACTTTCAATTCATTTGTGCACTTAGCCTTTAGAAATTTTTGCACTTTGAGCTTTGAGTTCTAATCGAGATGGCACAATGACAACTTCCCAGACACGTGTTAGAGAGGGTACTAGTGCACCAGTGGCCAGCCGATGCAAGACCCGTGGTATGTACCCCTATATCGACTTTTAATTTTTTCATTTTACGTGCATTTGATAGGGTCCAAGTTAACTTTAGGTCAAGCAGTGCTATATAGTGTTGCTTTTAATGCTCAATCGACTTTGTGTGGCCTCAAACTATGCCACATATGAGAGTAGCGCTGCCACAGGCCAGTTATGAAAATTAGGGTTTCGGCCAAACTCAAGTGCATATGCAAATCAGACCACGCGACGTAGTTTAGAATTAGGGTTTGAGTACAAATTTAGATGCACTTGCAAATCGAACCACACGACACATTTAGGAATTTGAGATTTTTCAAACTTCACCGAGGTGGCACAGTTTAGAACTCTACAAACTACGTCACATTTGCAAACATCACCACATTTGTTGTTTCAAATATGAAAATATGATGCGAGAGGCAGATGTTTTTACAAGGCTTGACACGATGGTTTCCCTTATGCAGGAGGACTTCAATATAATTCATTTGAGGGAGCACAAATGCCCAGCGCTACGGAGATTACAGTGTATGCACGTATTCCTTCAGGAGCAGCTTGGTATTCTTGGTATTTTGTTCGTTGTGTACGTTCGTCCTGTTTGGACCCACATGGGGATGATGACAGCTTCGGTGGAGCGATGGCACAGTGAGACCTCCTCCTTCCATCTTCCCACCAGCGAGTCTACTGTTACACTCGAGGATGTCTAGCACATCCTATGACTACCTATCCATGGAGCGAGAGTCATTTATGATCTAGATGTTAGTAGGGATGCCTGTTACAATGTGATGGGTCTCGATGAGATTTACTTTTCTGAGGGACAGATAGACTTGGAGAGGTACCACAACGTAGTTCCCACCTGTAGATTGATTGTTGCCACCATTATATCAGGTCTTGTAGCACCATATTGGTAGGGCAGATACTTTAGTCTGGGCTAGGGGCTAGCTTGGGAGCAGATGGTCATCCAAAGGGAGTGCTTTGATTGGGGACCAGTGATTTTGGCCTCACTATACAAGGATATCCATGAGTTTTCATATCTTGATAGTAGGGCCATCGGGGTCGGGGTCACTCTATTACACATCTAGGCATGGGAGCGGATTCCAGTGCTTATTTGGAGGTTAATCCAATTGTTCTGGATATAGATGATCCTATTGTTTGGCGGTATGGGGGAGCCCAGATTCGTTTTACTCATACAGGTACAAGAGGCATCACCCATTGGCGATGAGTTCTTGATGATATGTGAGAGTTTGTTTGAAGCCCCTGGATGGGTATAGGCCCATGGTATGATGATCATGAGTAGCTATTATTTGCTCAGCAGGATAGATGGATGCAAGGCTAAGAGCATATCATGATAGAGTGGTACCTTCCAGATAGAGTGGCCTGCCAGTTTGGTGATGTTCAGGATATGTCGAACGATCAATGTGTGGCGATCTTCACCCATTCAACTTGAGAGACAACATGGGGCCAGCCTGTTCCAGCACCTGAGGCAATAGACTCATTCAGATAGTTAGTGGCCAGGCCATGGGCATATGATCAGGGGCCAACATATGCAGGGGTTACTCAAGCCTATCAAGATTGGTTCAGGCCTCCTTTGAGATTGATAGTTCTGGGTACGGTTCTCCCTCGACGGAGGTCGAGAGGCAGGTCAGTTGGTAGGGGCAGGGGATGGGGTGGTAGAGGGGATGGTGATCAAGATGGGGATGGAGATAGAGGAGGAGGTAGACCAACTCCTCATTAGACACCACCCAGGGATCAGGCACAATGTACACTACCATGAGTAGAGATTCATGAGATCCATACATAGGATGATCAACCCAGAGATGGGGATAGAGAGGTCCCACAACAACAGCCACCAAGCCAGACCGATCATAGAGATGCCCTAATCCAGTAGTTACAGGGTCAGGTTCAGATATTGATGGCTGAGCGAGATCAGGCCAGATAATAGATTTTGATAGTTACTGCTGAGAGGGACTAGGCTCAGTCTGAGAGGGATCATGAGATAGGTCGGTGGAGGTAGCTAGAGAGTAAAACTATATCATCCCAGGGTCGGACAGTTTCCTTGAGGGCATATCGAGAGGTGGTCAAGGAGGTCGAGTACTACCACCAGCATTACAGGCAGACAGTGCCACCAGTTGGTCAGGTGCCAGATTTTTCTCAGTAGACAAGGATGAGGCCTCCCGAGGACCATGGTGAGAGACCAAAGGGGGATGGGCACAGTCAATAGGGCTAGTCTTTGATCACGAGTAGTTATCCATTTTTTGATTCATGGTCTTCGATACTTATTTCCCCGATTGTATCATGTATGTTGATGTATACACACTTGATCCGATTTTTTTGTACCATGACAGTTGCATATTTTGATGATATATATGAAAATGGTCTTATTTATGAGATGTCCTATGATGTATGATGTATGAATGAATTTTAATTTCATATGTGCTATGAGATGTTATGAAATACTTTTATTTTATGCTCATGCAATATGATCTATGTTTCTACATGATGCGATGATGATTATGGAAGCATTTATTTTTGTATTTTTCTATGCATTTTGATGACAATCATATGGATGCAGTGTATGCAAATGATTATGTATTGATGATGGATGGTAATGATTTATATTACGCCCTTAATGATTCGTGTAATGTATGATATGAGATGAATGTAATGCAATGATTTCTTAAGATACTTAGAATAACAAATCTATATTATTCCTCATAACTTAAGATGGTGATAATGTGAGATGATATGATGTGGTATGATCTATATGATATGATATGTATTTATGCTGATGATTTTGTGGATGCAGGGTGGATGCATTAGCGATGCTCTGATTAATTGTCACGACACCATGTTAGTATGGAAAGAAGATAGAATAAAAAAGATCCAACAAGTCATTATCATTAAAGCTGATGTCAATGAATTGCTTACCAGGAGTTGGGATTTTCAAAGGGCCAATTACTTTATGTTTGATAACATACATAGGTACGATGCATCAAGGTATAAAAAACTAGGATGCTGTTATACCTAGTGTGATGGACATTGACTCAACAATCAAATAGGATTATTCCTGTTCACACTTAGCATACAAAATATTATTTAAGATGTAGTTCAGATATTCTAAACATCTTGGACTGAAAAATAGAAAAGAAAGCCTTCCTATGTGGTCAACAAGACACCTAAACTACCCTCCCTAAAAACCAAAAAAATTACACATGAATAATTTATTTTACAAGAGCATCCAACAAGCACATCAGATAAAAAATATAATGACCATTTCCCCATTCCTTTCTCTCTAGACCTATTTTGATTAGGCATCATTGAGAGGTCCTTGGAATGAGCACAATAGGATAAATCCAAAGAAAGGATAAAGTAAACAAAAAAGCTAATGTTCTTCATACCGCTAGCCAATACTAAACTATAGTGGGATACCTGATATTGATGTACATCATAGGAATGATGCATCCTAAGACATGTTGTGATCAGGTTTTTGATGAGATTGATTGGATGATAAGCTATTGATACTCCGAGTTGATCAACATACTTGCTTACTGACCTAGACTTAAGACTTTGACAATTAGGTGTTCACTTTTGAACTTGCTAGACTTGCTTCTGAATGAATCACCAAAGGATGAAAGTGATGATTTATCATGAGTGATGATTATTGCAAGTGTGAGTGAGATGAGATGGATGCACCATTTTGGGTTTTTTGGATTTTTTGGATTTTTTGAAATGTTTTGAGGCTTTTTTTGGTATTTTTGAGATTTATGACCAAGAGACTAACTTCAAGCCCTATCTTAGGGGTCTCAAGAGATAATCAACAGATTATCTTTGCCTATGTTATACATGCAGAGACCATGTAGTTTGACTCATGACAAACTTGAATGAATGATGAGAAAGATGGTCAAACAGATTGCCATTGCGACATACGCCTAAAGGACTGACCTAAAATGTCTTGGGGGATGATCAAAGATCAGCCTTGCCTATGTTCAAGATCAGAGATGACGTAGTTTGACAAGATGATGCCACTTTTTTATTTTGATATGATTTGGATGTTTTAGATTTTGATTGATTTTTTTGAATGTTTTTTTGATTTTTTGATGGATTTTAAGGAAGATCGCGAGAATATACACGAATCCAATCTGATGCAGGTATAGGAACATGCCCCAAGTGTAATTTGATAGACTAATTCAATATATGGAGGACAAATTGACCTTAGGAATATGCCAAGTAGTGCTATGGTGGAACATGATACAAGCATAAGATCAAGCTATGGTACGGATGCGAACATATGGTGGAAGGATACATGGGATGTGATGGATAAGTGAGTGTGTGGAATAGGCCGTGAAGATCCTAGTGGATGGAGAGTGCTTTATTTATATTTGACGCCTGTTTTCCAGGTTTTCACCAAGGTACTTGTCCAAAGCGCCACCAAAGTGGTTTTCACTAGAGGACGATTTTTTTCTCTTTACTATTTTCAATCCTTTTTCTGATTTTTTGATTGATTTTTGCATTTTTTTATTTTTATGTTGTCACCAAGACACCTGTTTGCTAGGTTTTCACCAAGGTAATATTTTTTTAGGATATTTTCTAATTTTTTGGATTTTTGGTTCTATACCTCACAAGATTTTAGGCATAATTTTTTTTGAGATGGGAACTGTTCATGAGCTCCTGCAGAGGCTCCCCTTCGAGTGTTGATAGCTGATATGCCCTTGATTTATAGCTTGTCGTGATGATGAAAGGTCCCAACTAGTTGGGCTCAAATTTACCTTTGCTTTATGGGTTTGGCACATTCTTATAGTTCTCTTTTAGTACAAGTTCGCTGATTTGGAAGGTTTGCCTCCTTATCTTCTTGTTATAACTCCACTTGAGTCAGTTTTTATACACTTGTAGATGATTTAGGGTGTACATGCATCGTTCATCTAGTAACTCTAGCTCATTCAGTCGTGAGACCCTGTATTCTTCATTTGTGATGATGTTTTGCAGTGATATTCTCAGGGATGGGAGATCGATCTCAATGGGCAAGATGGCTTCTGATCCATAGACCAGGGAGAATGGGTTGGCACTTGTTGGTGTGCGGATACTACTATGATAGGCCCATAAGGTGGGATTTAGCTACAGATGTCAGTCAGGACCAACGTCATTGACCGTCTTCTTAAGGATTTTTAAGATGGTTATGTTGGTAGCTTCTGCTTGGCCATTGGCTTAGGGATAGTACGGAGTGGAAAAGCGATGTTGGATTTTGAATTTTTCACATTAATCATGAACATCCTGGTTTTTGAAGGGTGTCCCATTATCTGAGATAATGGCTTGGGGGACATCGTATCAAAAAATGAGGTAGCTTGGGATGAACTTGGATAACTGCTTTCTAGTTATGTAGGTTATGGGAATTGCTTCAACCCACTTTGTAATGTAATCTGTGGCGGTGATGATGAATTTGTGGCCATTGGATGAGGTGGGTGTGATTTTTTTGATGAGATCAAGCCCCCATTGTGAAAAGGGCCAAGGTGTAACAATAGGGTGGAGCTCCTGAGTCGGTGCATGGATAAGGTCCCCATGTTGTTGACACTGTAAAAAATTTCTAACGAAGTCATGTGCATCTCGCTCCATTGTGGGCTAGTAGTATCTGGTTCTCATCAACTTCTTATCCAAGGTCATACCACTCGAGTGTGATCCACAAATATTTTTGTGTACCTCAGTTAATGCAGTCAGAGCTTCCTCGATGTTCAGGCAACACAATAGGGTTCCTTCAATCCTCCTATGATAGAGGGTTTCTCTTAGGATGACAAAGCGGGTTGAATTCTTGACGAAGGATCATTTAAGGTTTGGGGTTATATTGGTGGGAAAGACTCCTATTCTTGTATAGGTGTAAATGTCATGATACCAAGGATCACCAAGACCAACGAGTTGACACACAAATTCAGATTCAGTTACCTTGAATGTTGGTACGATAAGTTCTTCTACCAGGAATTCTTGCTTTGTGACATTGCGCGGGATTTCCAAGAGTGATCCAATTGTCGCCATTATGTCAGATGCTCTGTTGTTTTCTCTAGGTAGTTGTTCAAATGTGATATCAATGAATGACTCTTTGAGGCTCTCGACCAACTTCTTGTATGGAGTCAATTTGTCGTCTGTTGTCTCATATTCATCGTTTACCTGATTGATTACGAGATGAGAGTCCCCATATACCTTTAAAGCCATGATCTGCCATTGTACTGCAATCCTTAGGCCTATGACGAGAGCCTCATACTCTGCTATGTTATTCGTGCATGGAAATGACAATTTGTAAGATTTGGGTATGCAATCTCCTTGGGGATTTATCAAGAAAATTCTTGCCCCTGATCCATGTTGCATGTAAGATCCATCAAAATACACCTTCTAGTGGTCTGCAACACTTAGGTTGAATATTGATTCATCTGGGAATTCTGAAACGAGTGGGTTTTCTGCATAAATAGGAGCCTCTGCTAGTTGATCTGTAATTACTTGACCCTTGATAGCCTTGCACTCCACATATTCAATGTCATGTTCTTTCAATATCATGATCCACTTGGTTGTCCATCTAGTGAGAGAAGCTTTAGATAGTAGGTACTTAAGAGGATCTATCTTCGCAATCAGCTTGATTTGGTGAGCCAACATGTAGTGTCTAAATTTTTGTGCTGCAAATACAACTACTAGACAAGATTTTTTGATAGAAGTATAGTTTAGTTCGTGTCCCACCATAGTTCTTCTAATATAGTATATTTCTCTCTCTCTTCCAATTTTATCGTGTTGAGCTAATAGAGCACCGAGAGCTACCATGGTTGCTGAAATGTATAGAATCAGTGGTTTTCCTAGAGTAGGTGGCATTAACACTGGTGGCGTAAGTAGATATTCTTTGATTTCACTAAATGCCTAATCACACTTGTCATCCCACTTGTATGTTACTCCCTTGTGGATTAGATGAGAGTTTGGGATTTTTTTATGCGTCAGTTGTGCTATGAATCTACAGATGGATTGGAGCCTGCCTTGTAGACCTCTCAGTTGTTTTAGTGTCCTGGGTGCTTCCATGTCGAGGATTGCCTTGACTTTGGTGGGATCCACTTCTATTCCTCTCATTGATACTATATATCTTAGGATTTTCCCTGATTGCACCCCAAAGACACACTTCTTGAGGTTAAGTCTAACCTTGTATTTCTCCAATCTATCAAAGATGGCACTTAGAGCTACTATGTGATCCTATCTTTTCCTTGACTTGGCCAATATATCATCCACATAATCTTCCATAGTTTTTTGAATCATGTCATGAAAAATTAGTGTCATGGACCTTTGATATGTTTCTCCCGCATTCTTTATCCCAAATGGCATCATGTTCTAGCAATAGGTGCCCCATGGACATGTTAACATTGTCTTATGCTAGTCTTCCTTTGCAATCATAATCTGGTTGTACCCTAAGAAGCCATCCATCATTGATAGCATCTCATGTTCGGTCGTCATGTCTACTATCATATCGATGTTGGGTAGTGGAAAGTCATCCTTAGGAAACGCTTTGTTTAGGTCTCTAAAATTGGTGTAGATACGGATGCCCCCATTTGGTTTTGAAACTGGCACAAGATTTGACACCCATTCTGGATAATCAATTAGGCGTATAAATCCGGCATCCAAGAGCTTCTACAATTCCAAATTGACTAGCAAGGCTATCTGAGGGTGCATCTTTCTCAACTTATGTCTTACTGGCTTTTCCCTCGAGTAGATAGCTAAATGATGAACCACGACTTCTGGATCAAGACCCGACATGTCGGCATAAGTCCACACGAAGTTCACCTTTCTTTCTCTTAGGAATTCTACTAAGAGTTCTTGTTCTTCTATGAGAAGTGATTCAACATAGAAATTGATGTGTGGTAGCTCTTCCATAACCAAGTTGACAGGATTGCACTATTCTGCTAGGACTGTTGATTTCTCTCGATGAAGTGCAGTGAGGGGGAGATTGAATCCTTCATCCTCTAGTGCCTCAGAGAGGTTTTCACTATTGGATGGGTCCTTTATTTTTACTATTCTATGGTTAGAGAGTTTCATAGTGTGGTTTTCACGCAATGACCCTGAGCTTATTCTCATTCTTTTTCTTTTGCGAACGAAGGACTCAATCGTCTCCTCGTAATAGGCATGTGTGTCTAGTGTGATGTTGAATCCAAATTTATGATCTTTGCATGGTACTGTATCCCTTAGTCCTATGAATTCTCAGAGATCCTCATCATTTTTGAATGTGTATAGAACCGGTAGTCCTCGTTGGTCGTAGTAAATGATTTGGGGGTAAACTAGGTTTATTTTATGTGTTTGTTGGTCTGACTCAAAAGATGATGTGCTAATCATGAGTAAGGAGGATTCTTCAAAAATTGTGGGTAAGACAGTTATGGTATCCTTGTCATCACTACTACTATAGATGTCAGTTATGTTGAAGGTGAAATTATCTAGGCGCAGACCTGTGGATAATAGTAATCATAGGGAAGTTACCGATAACTGAGGGGGAGTCCTGACTGCGTTAACTGGGGGACCTCGACCATGTATGGTTATACTTAGAGGGGTACATCTAAGGCCAAGACTCCTCACACACCTTTCAAGAATAATTGGTTTTGTTGATGGTGTTTTCTGCACAACAACAACTCAAATAGAATATGATATCCTATCTCTCTTGAAAGGTAAATCTCTGTGGAAAAGAGATAAACCCAAGGTCTCTAATGTCAGGTCTTGACAATAAAAATAAAAAAACTCAGAGATAATGTGAAAATTGTTGGTAATCACAAAGGGACCTTACTACAACCAAACAATGTACCTGAATTTATTAGATCTAGCAATAAGTTGATACTTTTAAACCCTAAATTTAACTCAGATAATAAATAAATAACAAAAGATAAAGGTTTCAGAGATAATTCTAAGACTAATTCTAACCCTAATATTGACAATACAAAAGATAAGATGCTCAAAATGGATTGATCCCTCATAAACTACTTTTTGTTTGACCGAGATAAATCTACAATCTTATAGGAATAGTGCAATCTTCTGAGGTGTTTAAAGATTTTCAAATCATGGATATTCATTCAAAACAACTCTATTGCAATTGAGATGAAAAAACATTCATAATTGAACTAAGCACAATTTTAAGTCTAGGCTAACTTTGCAAAGCATCTAACAATCATCTAACTACAAAAATTATGGACTAGAGATCACTGCAAACATTCCAAAAATGAAACCCTAAACATCACCAAACCATCTAACAATAAAATTAAGCAATTTTAAACATAGAATAACAAGAACCATGCCAGATAAAACTCAACACAAGAGAGAAAACAAATCAAAATATCCTTCTTTATATCAAATCATCCAAAATGGCAACAATTCTAGTCTTCTGTTACAACACTTGCTTGAAGATGAACCCTCATTCGCTCAAATATGAAATCTTCTAACTTCTCCACTATCTTATTCGATATGCTCCTCTATATATCTATCTTCTATATTTTATAATTGAGGCATCATGCCCAATTTATAGAGAACCCCCAAGATAGGTCGGCCTAAATAAGGTTTTTACAATAATAAATGCCATACAATAGGTCGGCCTCAAAAGATAGTCGAATACAACATGAAATGTGCAATTGCACCAATTTCATCCAAGTCGGCCTGGGGTCTCAAAAACTCGGTCCAATGCATGTGAATAATGGGAAGCACAAACTTTTATGTAGTCCTATGTAAGTACTTCCCATCCTTATCTTTGGCATGATCCACTTCACCATTCACTGCCAACAATACTCTGTCCAATTTGGCAATAGGTGGCACAGGAAAAACCCTAACTTTTATTTCAAGAGACTTGATGTCATCTCTTTCTTTCCTTACTGTACCATCCCAATCAGCCCTATTTGTTAAATACCTATCAATAACTGCAATATAGGTTGCAGCATCATCTAGCTGATGTTCAATGACTGGACCTTCACTGATTTGGGAATAGACATCTCTCCACCATTTCCTTAGTTGCTCCAAACTAAGATGCTATGGGGTGAACTTCTTTCTCCCTATCATAATTTCAAAGAGTGAGATGCACCTGTCATAAATGCCAGTCAAGGTGTCCACAATTTGCCTCCCTTGTTTATGTATCTTCTTCAAGGCCCTTTTCCTCATTTGAAAGATCTAAAACCATTCCCAAGCCTCAGAAACCCTTGGGAAAGGAAGAATCCCACTCTTCACAACTTGATCCTCAGTGTATTCCATAATGGTCCTTGTTTTCTGCAAAATGAGATCAATGTACTCCCTATCCTAGGCTAGCATAGTCTTTAGCCACTCTACTGACCTCATGGCATCCCCTGTAGTCAACAAGATATCCTTGATAGCACCATCTCCTTTGGTCTGAATTCCCTGCAACCAACCGACTATGGCATGCGTAGTTCCTTTCATATTTTCAAGATTGGAGATTGTTTCTTGAGGCAAGAAACTAGCGACAAAGGAGGAAGGGCTAATGGAATTCAAGGGTTTCATCAACTCCTACAAGTACCTATTGAATTTCTCATTCTCCTTTTCCAACTCATGCTTTGTATGTACCTCCTTCCTTAATCGGCCAAGGATTGCAGCACTGGAGCCTTCATACTCCCCAATATCCTGTTCCATAGATGCATTCCCTAGATCGATGGTCTGCACATGATAATCTTTTGCAGTCACCTCATCTCTATCTTTGTCAGAAGAAAAAGTAGACACATGGGCCACTCTATTGCCAGATCCATCTCTTTCAATCCTGGAGATGACCCTAGCTTTCTTCTTTGTTTTACCTTTCCCAATGTTAGCCATTAAGTCATCCCAATTGGGAGGAGTGTCCTCCATTATTACAATTTTTCTCTTCAGTTCCCCATCCAACCACCCTATAATAGTGGAATCTGTTTGCACTTTATCCTGCTTGTCCTATTCTTGTTGAACATTAGGCACATCCTTCTCAATACTTGGCTCTGTAGGGATCTCCCTAACTAAACCTTTCTTATCCTAATATTGTCCCTAACTAAGCTACCAAGGGAGACTGAATTACTTTATCAATTTCTACCTCTGCATTATAGAGGTCTCCTTCTTCAAATTCTTCCTTGCCCAAGACTTTAGGATCTTCATCCTTCCTTGGTTCTTCTGGCACACTGCTTGTCTCTTGAGGAAGGGAAATGTTATCTTGTTCAATGATAGGAATGGTTGTAGGAACATCTCCTTTTGTTGCAGCATCCTCTGGGGAAGGAGTCCTTGACCTCCTCATGTATACATGTGTCTTCTCCACTAAACCTTCTACCTCTACCATAGGTGGCTCAACTTCCTTTTGTGTCTTGGAAGTTTCCTTTTCTTTCTGTTACATTTTCACAAGTCTTCTTCTCTTGAGCAAAGAAACAATGGTATCTACCTCTTCCTTTTCCAATTCATCTTTCTTGGCTCCTTTTCTCTTTGAAACATGCCTTCTTTTCTTGGCAATGGGCTTCCATTGCTTACCTGCATCTGCCACCTCCTCAATTTGAATATCCCTAACCTTGATCTTTAAGGGAGAACCCACCTTGCTCTTACCTTTAGGATCCTACTCATGTGACTCCTCGGAAGCAGAGTGAGACTCCAAGTCTCCCATTAAATCATAGGTGCATTGCACACCTTCGCTTTCCAACTCTAGAATTTTGTGCTTAAGCCACATTTCGGTATACTTAATCATAGGAGTCATAATTTGCTCCAAATCTATATTTTCTTCTTCAAACCAATCAATCTCTCCAACTGGCTTATCCTTCACATCCTCAAAGATGTGACCCTAAATCAGCTTCCATTCTTGCTCAACCTGATCAAGAATTTCCATTACGTTATATAATCTCACCAAATCCACTGGCAGCCTAGAGAATTTATTTTTCCTAACATCAAACTCATCACCAAGGTTAGCTCAATGGTCTTCAATGTTTTCCTCGTGACTATATTCTCTGTTGGCCTTCTTTTGTGCCTCACCAGTGATATCAAATCTGGCCCTCTTGGAATGGAAGGAGAGACCAAAAGTAGTCAACTCCTCCTCAGAAGCATGGGCTGACTGGATGGAAGGGCATACCTCATTGGTGCCTATCTTCAATGGGAAGTCATTCCCAAATCCCATTTTATGCTTCTCCCCTTTCACAATCACAACGAAGTCACAAATATGCCTTGTGACTTTGAGCAATATGATATGGTCCATTGGGTACCTGGGAAGTTTGTAGGGAGCCCTCTGATAGCCATCAATTCTTATGTAAGAGAACGTGGGGAACTGAATGAACCAGGCCCCAAACCTCCTGATCAACTCCTTGGCCTTGTTTGTGATTCTGACATGCTCAACACCCTGCAACAACCTAGTAATATACATGGTGAATGCATCATTCACCATTCTGTAGCTTCCTCCTCCCAGGTGACATTGTGGATACACCTCATAGATTGCATCCTACCCAAATATACCTCTAGTCCTCAACCCCTTGTATGGGTGAAATCTTGCCAATGTGTACACCAGATAAGAGGTCATGGTGAAGGTCTTGGTCTATGAGACATTGCACATCTGCTCATGGATCACTACACTTATGGCACCTTCCGAGTGGTAGTCTATACCTTGCTCCATCCAAGCAATGACATTGAACATCCAACTTTCGAATACCCCTACATTCTTCAGTCCTACCAACCTGCTGAGAAGAGTGATGGAATTGTAGTACTCCCTCCTGAATTTGAGTCTAAATAGCTGCTTAAGCAGCTTGGAGAAGTGGGACTTAGGATTCTCCAACCAAGATTTGATTACCTCCTAGGACTTAACCACATTCTCTTCATAGTATTTCTTAGCTGCATCCATATCAAAAGCCACCACATGTGACCTATCAGGCATATGAAAAGTTTGAGAAATGGATATAGGGTGAAAGTTTGCAACAACCCTTCCCTGAGGACCAATTATTCTTTGTGTTCCTCTTCCATAATTCTTAGCACATTCAAGCACCAAATCATAACATTGCACCGTAGAGGGGAATCCAACCACATGTGCCAACCCTGAATCTAATGTTCTTCTAGCCAACAAAGGGAGGTTTTGTGCTGCCATTCCAGCCTTGAACTCCTCATAGTCCCACATAACCACATTGGTATCAGTAATCCTTGACCAGACAGAAGTCAATCTACTCTCAGGAATCTTACTATTTATATTCATTTTTACCTTCTCTGCCTCGGAGATAGAAGAACTTTCAGCACTTGGATTCATTACCTTTCCCTTGTCTGGCCCAGCAACATCTTGTCTTGATCCTGCCTGCAAACAACTTAAAAACAATAGAAATGAGATCTAAGATGAACAATAAGTGTCAAAAACCAATTATCCGAAAGTTCAGGATTTAGCCCCCTTCGCAGAATCCAAACTGGAGAGGAATTCTGGGGAAATCCAGACTAGGCAGAATCCATTGAAATAGGCACACAAACATCCATATAATCATTTCCATCAATCAATATAACCAAGGAATAACTTGACACTACTTAGCATAAGTTCATTTAATGATCTAAATACATCATCATCAAGCAAAGATTCATATAATCACCAAATTCTTCATTCCCACAAAACTTCAAAAAAATCCACCTTAGATGCAAATCCCCAAAAATAACATAGTTTCAACAAATCGGGAAAATGAAGGAAGTGTAGACATTCGGGGAAATCCCGAGGGTGCAAATTCTGGCGAAGATAATTCAATTTTACCACAAAAGCCCAAATTCGGTAGAACGACCAGGCAACAAAACACAGGGAAATCCAGAGGAAGCAGAATTTTGTGCGACAAGAAAAATCCTGAATAAAAGCAAATTATGAAGAACAAATAGGAAATGGGAAAACTCGGGGAATCTTTCAAAGATGGAATTCCATGAGGACACCAAAAACCAGAACACCTACGCTTCACTCGCCCTCACCCAAATAAATCGAATGATCATGGACATAAGAGCCTGGAGCTCGACAATGACCTAACCTAAACCTCCAATGGATCAAACTTGAATTCAAAAACTCATCTTTCAGTAAATCAAGAGGGATTGGCAATGCCCTAGGTCAAGAACCCTAAACCTTCTGCGATGAAACCACATAACAGCTCGAACACAACTTGTTTGCAGGATGATAGAATTAATGGAAAATGCAAGTAAGCAACCCGAGACAACAACGAAAGATAAGCCCAAAATAAACACCTAGAAAAAACACCAGAACGGAATGGGAAATTTCCCAGCAAAACGAATGCAAAATGCCAAACCGGCACACATGAAACCTCGAAACACCCAGGAAGCACTCACATTCAGCAAGAATGCAACAATAAATAACATGAAGGTTCCCACAACAACGCAATTCAAACCAAAAGAGAGAGAGAGAGAGAGAGAGAGAGATCCACATATCATGAGAATAGAGGGAATCCAAACCAGGGATGCTAGCAATAAACTGCAAGCATGAGAAAAATACGAATGGTGCTCAAGAAATCCAAATGCAACACTTGAAGTCACTCCCAAACACACAATCCAGGAACACACCTCAAGCTTAAGCACTCCAAACTCAAATGGAAAATCACATCCCATAACGCAATATAACATCGCCCCAAAAGTTGTGCAATTCACCATTAATGCGATCAACAAGACAGCCAAGACAAAATCCAAGAATCTGACAGAGAAACGAACTTTGGAAAAATCTCGACATGACGAATTTCCCCAAACTCAAACAAAAAGGCAATTGTCACCAAGCACCAAAAGGAAACCGAGAAATTCCGTCCAGGGCAGATTTTCCCAAAAACAATAAAAAACCTGGAATGAGCCCAAAACTTAAGGTTTTCAATATGAATCACAAATGGACCATTCCAATAGGCAAGATGAATCATTAAAGCACATGCCTAGGCAAGAAAAAATCAAAAAGAAGAGCCAAGACACCAAAAGGGAAAGCCCAAAGAATGAAAAAGAGGGTCCCTACTTTCAGTGGGGCGTGTGTACAAAATCTGCACAACAAATGGCGACTCCGCTAGGGAAATATGCTCCAGAGCATTTCAAGAACAAACTAGAATCAAGAACCCAGAATCTCTAGTTTCAGTCCTTACATTAGGACACCTATGAACAAAGTATAAGAAACCACAAGCAAGAAGACTCTTTCTTAGACCAAGGTCCAAGTGTGTGTATTTGCATTCGTTTCCTATTTCTTAGGTGTAAAGGAACCAGAGAAAATCTGACCAGGCTCAATAAAATTTCTAACATCAAAAGCAACATAGATAGAGCCTCGTTGCCAGCCAGGCGTCCATAGCCCCAGCGAGGTTATCATTGTGACCCTCCCAAGCATAGCTCTACTGCCAACCAGGCGTCTATAGCCTCAGTAGAGATACTAGGATACCCCTAATAAGGTGAAGGTTATTTTAATTTTTCAATATTGTCATTTTTCTCTTTTCTCTTTAAAACATTTTCAGAGAATCCTTTTCACCTCGCAAGTAATGAAACTTACACTCAGGGATGAGGAACACAGTGGCACTTAAGTAGAATATAAGATTTTTCACCAAGCCAAATTACACAGGAACCCTATGCAACTCCAAAATCTTTAATTTTAGTGTGAAAGTGTGAGACCCAAATATATTCCAAAGCTTATCCAAAACAAGTGACTCTAATTCTAAGTATAAGGGACATCAGACAAAGGAATTCCACCACTTGACTCTAAAAAACTGATTAGAGTTTGTAAAAGAAACTTCTAGAACAACCCCAGGCGAATAGCTTGTCATACAGATGCAACAGCCCCAAGAAAGAAAGAAACCAAAATAAAAAACCAAAACGGAAAGCAAAACCAACCAAAACAAACCTACACTAACCAAAGCAAACAAGCAAAGCAAAGTAAAAAGCAAACCTACTCTAACCAAAGAAAACAAGCAAAGCAAAGCAAAAAGTAAACCTACTCTAGTTATGTACAAGGATGAGCTACAAACAACTCAAGATTGAAAGTAATACTTTAGATACTGCCCAATTATAGGCAACGGGATATCCTTGCTAGTGAGGGTTTTCAAACGAAAAGGATTATGTCCTAGAATTTCTGAAATCTGGTAAGGACCAAGCTAGAGTTTTTCAAATTTACCATGATCTCCCTTACGGTCATGGGCTTTATCCCAGTAGAGAACAAAGTCAGAGATTCTAAAGGCTTTCACCTTAGCTCTCCTATCAAACCATATTTTCACTACACCCTGATGTTTAGAAAGATTTTCTAGGGCTTCATCTCTTTTCTCTTCAAGGTGCAACAACTCAGCCAAACAGGCTTCGTGTTTATCTTCTTCATTGTAGTATTCATTAATGAACTGCAGGATGGGGATCTTCAATTGGATGGGAAACACAAGTTCAAAACCATACACTAAGTGATAAGGAGAGGTTCCTATAGATGTCTTATGTCTATTACGGTCTGCCCAGAGAGCAAATTGGAGCTCGGTGTACCAGTCCTTAGGATTTTTTTCTAGCAACCTACGGATGACTATCAAGAGATTCTTATTGGAAGATTCAGCTAAGCCATTACCCTGAGGGTAGTAATTGGATGCAAATTTTATGACAATTCCATGATCAAAGGCCCAATTAGAAATTTTTAATGATGCAAATGTAGGACAATTATCACAAACTAAAGAAGAGGACAACCAAAATGATTAATAATACCTGACTCAAGAAAATTGATTACCACATATGAAGTGCATTGTTTAGAAGCAAGAGCTTCTATCCATCTAGTAAAATAATCAGTTATGGTGAGAATATACCTGTGGAACGTAGAAGATGGAGGATTAATTGGACCTATGAAGTCCATTCCCCACTGGGCGAATGGTTTTACCTCTATGATCGACTGAAGCGGAAGGGCTGCATGTTTCTCCTTACTTGCTGCAGTTTGAAATATATGACAAGTCCTCACATGTTGGTGTGCATCCTTAAACAAAGTAGGCCAGTAATAGCTTGCCCTCAAGATCTAATTGGCAGTGGATGATGCAGAACCATGGCCTATGCCATATCTTTCACTGAATTCAATCATCACTCTGGTAGCTTCTTCCTTCCCCAAACATCTCAGGTAGACACTCTCATGATTTTTCTTATACAGGATAGCTCCTTTCATCATAAAACTTCCACTCTTCAGGTGCAAAGTTCACCTCTGAATTGTACTAAGGTGATCAGGACATTGCTGATTCAGTAAATAATAAATAATTGCATCATACCAGTCTCCTAGAGATACCTCCTGAAGATAATAGTGTCGGGTTGTAAGATCGAGACTTGTTCCAGCCATTATCTTTGTCAGTCTTTGTCCTCTCACTAATTTAATGGGTTGAATCTCCATATCATATTCTTGTAACATAGTCACCCATTTGGCTCTTCTTTCACCTAACTCATTCTGCATTAACAACAATTTTACTGCAAGATCAAACACTATAGCAAAAACCTTATTCCTCAAAATATAGAGTCTGAATTTTTTCACTGCTCTAACCAAAGCATAGGCCTATTTTTCCACATTGTGATATCTCAACTATGCATCCTTTAAAGGAGTACTCATGAAGGCTATAGGATTCTCATCACCTTGATCATACTTTTGGGTTAACATTCCAGCACAAGAGTGATCAGAAGCGAATGAATATATGTAAAAGGGCTTAGCATAATTTGGACTCACCAACACCGGAGCCTCAGCAATAGCTTTCTTGATTTCTTTAAATGCCTCCTTAGCTTCTGCATTCCACTCTAATTTTGCTTCTTGTTTCAACATAGCATTCAAAGGCTTCGCTATCTCTGCAAATCTAGTGATAAATTTTCTAACAAAGTTAATCTTCCCAAAAAATGACTTCATCTCTTTCTTACTTGCAGGAGGCTGAATCTTCAAGATAGCCTGTATTCATTCAGCATCAATAGAAATACCTTGTTCTGAGATAATATGTCCTAGTAATTTTGCTTCTGTGACTCCAAAAATGCACTTCCTTTGGTTAAGTGAGATGCCAAACTCTCTGCACCTTTGGAATACTTTACATAAATCTGCTATATTATCACCTCATTTCTTAGAGAAAATAGTCAAGTCATCCATATAAATAATTATGCACTTACCAATTATGTCCTTAAAAGCAATATCCATAGCTCTCTGAAACATAGCTCCAGCATTGATCAACCCAAAAGGCATCCTTTTGTAAGAAAAATTTCCCCATTTTGTAGTGAAGGCAGTTTTGTGCCTATCCTCATATTGTACCATAACCTGGTTATATCCAGAATACCCATCCAAAAAGGACATCATCTGAGATCCATTGATAATCTGAAGCACTTCATCCAGTGAAGGAACAAGATATTTATCCTTTTCTGATGCTCTATTCATATTTCTAGAGTCCACACAAAATTTGATTTCTCCATTCTTTTTCCTTACTAGAACCAGATTCGCAACCCAAGTTGAATGTCTTACTGGAAATATAATTTGTGCTAAAAGTATCTTTTGCACTTCCTTCTGAATGATGGGTTATAGCAGAGTGTTGATTGGTCTCTATCTCTATCTGAATGGTTTGACATATGATTTCAAGGGAATGGTGTGTGTAATGATTGAAGTATCATATGTCTTCAAATCCTCATAACTCCAGGCTATCACATCATGATATGTGTGCAAGGAATCAATAATCCCTTTTCTTTCTTTTGGAGTACATACCTTACCAATAAAAACGTTCTTCATGTTTTCTGGTGTTCCCATATTGTATGTTTCACACTGGCTGCTAAGAGACTCCCTTTTAGCTTGTTGTTCTTGATCTCTTATCTTATCCAAATCAAAAATTCATTCAAGCTGCACCATACCCCTTGGGATAGTGTTAGTCTTTAGATTAATGATTCCTCCCAAATCCATTTTTGTCTCTTGAGGCTCTATCTCACCAATGACTTGAGAAGCAAACACATCACAACTTGTAATAAAATCCAAAATATGCTTATCATCTTCAAATACCTGGAAATTAGTAACGTTGTCAGGTACTGAAGGTATTGGAGTGAGTTCAACTATAAACTTCTACAATCTTGAAAGTGATGAAGGTTGTAATGTACTAGCAGTCTATGTCAGAGTATCTGCAACTTGATTCCTACTTCGAGGAATCAACTGGATATTGAAAGCATCGAATCCCTCAATGAGATCCCACACTCTATGCCTATAATTAATCATTCTCCTATCACGGCATGAATATTGTTTCCTTACCTGTTTGACTACTAGTTCAGAGTCTCAAAAAACTTGTAATATTTTAAATTTCTTCCTTGATGCCATTAACAACCCACGGATCAAAGCTTCATATTCAGAAACATTATTAGTGCATTGAAATTGGAGTGTATGAGCAGAAAAATAATTCTTACCTTTAGGACTAATCAACTCAAATCCTACTCCGGCACCCTACTTAGATTTAGACCCATCAAATCTCGATGTCCAACAACCATCGGGCTCCGGTTGTCTTAATTCATCTTTCATTTTACTACAAATAGGGGGCTTCTCAGGAAGCATTGAGCTTTTACCCTTATCATTAGCTAACTCCTTGTGTGTATTAAGTCTAACAATTGGGACTGGGCTAATGCATTTATGTATCTATTCCACAATAGTCTGACATAAGCCACATTCCAACTCAAAGTGAGGAGCATCATGGACTCTACACCAATTGGGGAGCAATAATTCTTCAAAATTCATACTCCCTCCCAACTCAATCTGATTCTCCATACATCTCTGGATGAATTCCTGAAAGTTATCCAGCAAACTAAGTTGCCTATCCTCTTGGTCATCTATTTGTTTGATTTTTTCACTCAGTGTTCCAGAACCACTGGTCTCTAATAAGAATTCATCTAAGGGGGCCTTCAACATAAAGACCTCTTAATTCTCTGAAGCTGATACAGCCAACACATAATTCCCCATGCTAAACTCTGATACCAATACCTCATTCAAAATATTCTGGTATTCAATAATTACATATTTCATTTAGGGTTCTCTTTCAATTCTAATCTGATTTGGAACTCCTTTCCATGACAACCACACATGAGAGTGGTCTATATATGTATATCCATTTAATTCCTTGGTGAAGTCTTCACCCAAAATCAAACCATAAGTATCAGGAATGTCAGCAACCTGAATATTGATCACCTGTTGCACCCTAGTATCCGATGCAAGTTGCATGGGAATCATGTTCAATTCTCCTACTACACTTACCTTTGTCTTATCCAATTGAGTGACCTTCTTTTGAGAGGCTATGAAATTAATACCTAATGCTTTATAGACTACAAAAGGCATAACATTTGCAGATGCCCCTGAATCTAGAAGACAATTATGTAGATTCTTTCCAAAGATACGAACAGAAATTAGGAAAGGAGGGGTTTCCATCTTTCCTTGAAACAAACTCAACTAGGTGTCAGCTTGTGCAACTTTACCCTTATTTTTATCTCTCCCTTTGTCTACAAGTGGAACTTGACCTCTAGATGCCTGTGAACTAGAAGATCTAATAACAACCTTTTTGGAAGTTACTCCCTGTGGTACTGTATTCAAATTGAATGACCCCAAAACTGCATTTCTAATAGCATAAACTCTTAATAATTCAAAAGAAGAAAGACTTACCTTTACTTTCTTGAATTCTTCAGTTACATACTCGCCCAATTGCTCCATATTCATATCAACATGGGTTTCCTTGTAGCCACCATCCTGTCTGTCTTTTGGAACTTCAGCATTGTTTCCCTTTGACAAGTTCTGTACTGGAACATGAGGATAAGGTGGATTATTACTAACTTGGGGATCTCATGGAGTAGTGAAATTGTTAGGAGGGATAGAAGTAGTAAAAGGACCTCCATCCTATGGGCTCTTGTTAGGCCTATTCCTCAAATCATATTTCTTTGTTGTTTGCTGAACATCTGAACTTCTTCAACACTAGCTCCTTCCTCATCCAAGGGATCGTTATCATTCTCATTTTCCTCACTAAACAACTAAGAGACTAAACAACTAAGAGATCTCATCTTCATTTAACACCTGCTCTGCCTCATTCTCCTAGTCACTGGACTCTTCCTCTGGTTCATTTTCCTCACCTTTTGGGAATGGCGCATGATTAAGTACCAGTACTGGAGAATCATAGGGATTTGAGGGCACAATTTCTTGACTACTGTAATTGTTCTCAACTTCATACTGAAAAATGGAAACAGCAGTCTGAAACTCAATGTAATCCAACTCAGAATGTTGGCTTGTCCTATGGAGTCTGCACCATCCAAACAAAGCTTCCTCTACCAAATATACACCATTTGGAGGCTTCTCCTAAGTAGAAGTTTGATCCAATGGAGTAAGAACCCCTCCATTATTAGGTCCACTATTCCATGATCTATTCTGCCTAGGTGGTTTCCCTCTATCAAATACTTGTCCACCTTCTTGATTTCTATCAAATTTCTAGTCGGAGCCTTGTCTTCTATCAAAATTCTAACCAGAGCCTTGTCCTCTTTCATAATTTTGATTTCTGTCAAAATACTGCCCTCTTTCAAAGTTTTGTCATCTTTCAAAATTCTTGTTCACTCTGCCATAATTAGATTGCATGTTTTTCTAAGCAGCCTGAAGTTGGCTATTTTGATTTCTCAAATAAGTCACCTCCATATTCAGTTTCTTCACTTGCCTAGATAACTCATCCAACCGCTCCTTATCTAGACCATTAGGTGGTGTTAAATTTGTATTACCAAGAGGCTATCTAGCTACTCCTCTAGAACCAAAAACCTAATTCAAAACTTCTGAATTCTAAAAATATGTGGGGAAACCGACCTATTGTTGATGAAGAGGTTGATTGGCCCTTTGATGAGGATAAGAAGTCATAGGTTGAGCTTGATTTATTGGAGGACCTGGATGAGGGACCAAAGGCAATGAGGGTATTGGATTCATTATAGGAGCATGATTTCTCAAAGCCTAGTTAAGAGCTTAGACTTGTCCAGGGTGAGCAGCAAGTCCTAAGGATGGCAGAGGTCCTGATAAATGTTGCCTTAAATCCGTTCTTAATGGCCTCAACATATGCGGTGAACAAATTAGTTGGGGGATTAGTCATTTGCTTAAGGAAGGTGGTTGTAAGGCTATCCACGGCTTCAAGGTAAAATTCTAGGGCAGTCTCTTAATTTCCAGCATAAGGTGCCTAGAGTCTGGTGTATGCTCGGTGGAACCTATTATTGAATGATCCTATAGGCTCATTAATCTCTCTTTTTACCCCAGTAAATAACAGGTACAACTCATTAGCACTGATGGGAATCTTAAACTTCTATAGAGATGCAGTCTCTAGTTCAGTCCAATTATGAATGGAAGTAGCAGGTAAGTGATTATACCAATAAAAGGCCTCTTCCCCAAGGGAATAAGGTTAAATCCTGCATGCAACATCTTCATGATTTATTCCTCTATCCCTCAGACAGGTCTAGAAAATCCTAATATGCTCTTATGTTGTCCTATTGGGATCATGAGTATGGAACTTAGAGAAAAAATGCTCTGGGTTCTTGGGCATGACATTGTAATTATTGAAAATCAATGGAGATGGGTTATTGGCAAGGAAATTCATTGGTGGGGGTGGGGGTGGTAATGGATGATTTATGGGTAGTTGTGGTTGCGGAATAGGAATTCCTTCAGAATCAGATGAGGATGAGGATAATGGGGATGATGGAAGTGGTTGAGCGGATGATTATTTTTCCCCTCCTCTAGTCCTTCCTGACCTAGTAAGGGCTTGCAATTCTTGAAGTTCATGTTCTCCTGAAGTAGATCTGGTTCTTCTTCTAAGCCTTTCAGGAGAAATGGCATTTAGAAAATTCTCCAGCTTGCTTATCCAAGGCCCTCCTTCTAGCGCCAATCTTTTGATGGTGTTTTCTGCACAATAACAACTCAGACAAAATATGGTATCCTATCTATCTTGAAAGGTAAATCACTATGGAAAAGAGATAGCCCCAACGTCTCTAATGTTAGGTCTTGACAATGCAAATAAAACAACTCGGATATAATGTGAAAATTGTTGGTAATCACAAAGGGACCTTACTACAAGAAAACATTGTACTTGAATTTATCAGATCTAGCAATAAGTTGATACTTTAAACCCTAAATTTAACTCAGATAATAAAGAAATAGCAAAAGATAAAGGTTTCAGAGATAATTCTAACCCTAATATTGACAATACAAAAGATAAGATGCTCAAAATGGACCGATCCCTCATAAACTACTTTCTGTTTGACCAAGATAAATCTACAATCTTACAGGAATAGTGCAATCTTCTGAGGTGTTTAAAGATTTTCAAATCATGGATATTCATTCAAAATAGCTCTATTGCAATTGAGATGAACAAACATTCATAATTGAACTAAGCACAATTTTAATTCAAGGCTAACTTTACAAAGCAACTAACAATCAGCTAACTACAAAAAGTATGGACTAGAGATCGCTACAAACATTCCAAACATGAAACCCTAAGCATCACCAAACCATCTAACAATAAAACTAAGCAATTTTAAAGATAGAATAACAAGACCCATACCAGATAAAACTCAACACAAGAGAGATACCAAATCACAATATCCTTGCTTATATTAAATCATCCAAAATGGCAACAATTCCAGTCTTCTATTAAAACACTTGCTTGAAGATGAACCCTAATTCGCTCAAATATGAATTCTTCTAACTTCTCCACTATCTTATTCGATATGCTCCTCTATATATCTATCTTCTATATTTTACAATTGAGGCATCATGCCCAATTTATAGAGAACCCCCGAGATAGGTCGGCCTAAATAAGGTTTTTACAATAATAAATGCCATACAATAGGTCGGCCTCAAAAGATATTCAAATACAACATGAAATGTGCAATAGCACCAATTTCATCCAAGTCGGCTTGGGGTCTCAAAAACTTGGTTCAATGCATGTGAATAATGGGAAGCACAAACTTTGATGTAGTCCTATATAACTACTTCTCATCCTTACCTTTAGCACGCTCCACTTAACCATGCACTGCCAGCAATACTCTATCCAATTCGACAATAGGTGGCATAGACAAAACCCTAAATTTTCTCTCAAGAGGCTTGATGTCATCTCTTGCTTTCCTTACTGTACCATCCCAATCAGCCCTATTTGTTAAATACCTATCAATAGCTACAATATAGGTTGCAGCATCATTTAGTTGATGTCCAGTGACTGGACCTTCACTGATTGGGGAATAGACATCTCTCCACCATTTTATTAGTTGCTCCAAACTGAGATGCTTTGGGGCGAACTTCTTTCTCCCTGTCATAATTTCAAAGAATGAGATGCACCTGTCATAAATTCCAGTCAAGGTGTCCTCAATCTGCCTCCCTTGTTTATGTATCTTCTTCAAGGCCCTCTGCCTCATCTGCAAGATCTCAAACCATTCCCAAGGATCGAAAACCCTTGGGAAAGGAAGAATCCCACTCTTCACCATTTGATCCTCAGTGTATTCCATAATGGTCCTTGTTTTCTGTAATAGGAGATCAATTTCCTCCCTGTCCTTGGCTAGCACAGTCTTTAGCCACTCTACTGACCTCATGGAATCCCCTACAGTTGACAAGATATCCTTGATAGAACCATCTCCTTTGGTCTGAACTCCCTGCAACCAACCGACTGTGGCATATGTAGTGCCTTTCATCTTTTCAAGCTCAGAGATTGTTTCTTGAGGTAAGAAAAAAATGACAGAGGAGGAAGAGCCAATGGACTGCAAGGGTTTCGTCAACTCCTACAAGTACCTCTTCAATTTATCATTCTCCTTTTCCAACTCATGCTTGGTTTATACGTCCTTCCTCAATCATCCAAGGATTACAACACTGGAGCCTTCATACTCTTCAATATCCTGTTCCATAGATGCATGCCCTAGATTGATGGTCTGCACATGATAATCTTTTGCAATCACCTCATCTCTATCTTTGTCAAGAGCAAGAGTAGCAACATGGGCCACTCTGTTGCCAAATCCATCTCTTTAAATCATGGAGATGGCCCTAGCTTTCTTCTTTGTTTTACCTTTCCCAATGTTAGCCATTAGGTCATCCCAATTGGGAGGAGTGTCCTCCACTATTACCAGTTTGCTCTTCAATTCCCTATCCAGCCACCCTCGAACAGTGGACTATTTCTACACTTTATTTTGCTTGTCCTATTCTTGTTGAACACTAGGTGCATCCTTCTCAATACTTGGATCTATAGGGATCTCCCTAACTGAACCCTCCTTATCCTGAGACTGTTCCTCCCCTTTGTCTTGTGCTGGTGAAGGAATTTTGACCGGTATCTCCTCCTTTTGAGGGGATTTGTCCTCCTGATCCTTTGAAGGTGAATCTGCATAAGCTACCAAGGGAGACTGAATTACTTTATCAATTTCTACCTCTGATTATAGAGGTTTCCTTCCTGGAATTCTCCCTCACCCAATTCCTTAGGATCTCCATCCTTCCTTGGTTCTTCTGGCACACTGCCAGTCTCTTGAGGAAGGGAAAATTTATCTTTTTCAATGATAGGAGTGGTCACAGGAACATCTCCTTTTTCTGCTACCTCTGATTATAGAGGTCTCCTTCCTGGAATTCTTCCTCACCCAATTCCTTAGGATCTTCATCCATCCTTGGTTCTTCTGGCACACTGCCAGTCTCTTGAGGAAGGGAAAATTTATCTTGTTCAATGATAGGAGTGGTCGCAGGAACATCTCCTTTTGCTGCAACATCCCTTGGGGAAGGAGTCTTTGACCTCCTCATGTATACCTGTGTCTT
This sequence comes from Sequoiadendron giganteum, assembly GCA_007115665.2. Classification (NCBI taxonomy): domain Eukaryota; kingdom Viridiplantae; phylum Streptophyta; class Pinopsida; order Cupressales; family Cupressaceae; genus Sequoiadendron; species Sequoiadendron giganteum. The sequence continues at coordinate 563,384,430 of CM021101.1, read as the reverse complement.
CTCCGCTGAACTTTCTACCTCTACCATAGGTGGCTCAACTTCCTTTTGTGTCTTGGAAGTTTCCTTTTGTTTCTGTGACGTTTTCACAAGTCTTCTTCTCTTGAGGAAAGGCATAGTGGTATCTACCTCTTCCATTTCTAATTCATCTTTCTCGGCTCCTTTTCTCTTTGAAGCATGCCTTCTTTTCTTGGCAATGGGCTTCCTTTGTTTACCTGCATCTGCCACCTCCTCAGTTTGAAAATCCCTAACCTTGATATTGAAGGGAGAACCCACCTTGGTCTTACCTTTAGGATCCTACTCATGTGACTCCTCGAAAGCAGAGTGAGACTCCAAGTCTCCCATTAAATCATAGGTGCATTGCACACCTTCGCTTTCCAACTCTAGAATTTTGTGCTTAAGCCACATTTTGATATACTTAATCATATGAGTCATAATCCACTCCAACTCTATCTTTTCTTCTTCCAACCAATCAATCTCTCCAACCAGCTTATCCTTCATAGCCTCAAAGATGTGACCCTAAATCATATTCCCATCTTCCTCAACCTGATCAGGAATTGCCTTTACGTTATATAGTCTCACCAAATTCATTGGCAACCTAGAGAATTTATTTTTCCTAACATCAAACTCATCACCAAGGTTAGCCCAATAGTCTTCAATGTCTTGCTAGTGACTATATTCTTTGTTGGCCTTCTTTTGTGCCTCACCAGTGATATCAAATCTGGCCCTCTTGGAATGGAAGGAGAGACCAAAAGTAGTCAACTCCTCCTCAGAATCATGGGTTGACTAGATGGAAGGGCATACCTCATTGGTGCCTATCTTCAATGGGAAGTCATTCCCAAACCCCATTTTACGCTTCTCCCCTTTCACAATCACATTGAAGTCACAAATTTGCCTTGTGACTTCCAACAATATGATATGGTTCATTGGGTACTTGAGAAGTCTGTAGGGAGCCCTCTGACAACCATCAATTCTTATGTAAGAGAAGGTGGGGAACTGAATGAACCAGGCCCCAAACCTCCTGATTAAATCCTTGGCCTTGTCTGAGATTCTTACATGGTTAGCACCTTGCAGCAACCTGGTAATATACATAGTGAATGCATCATTCACCCTTCTATAGCTTCCTCCTCCCAGGTGAAGTTGTGGATACACCTCAGAGATTGCATCCTGCCCAAATATACCTTTAGTGCTCAACCCCTTGTATGGGTGAAATCTTGCCAATCCATACACCAAATAGGAGGTCATGGTGAAGGTCTTGGTCTATAAGACATTGCACATCTGCTCATGTATCACTGCACTTATGGCACCTGCCCAGTGGTAGTCTATACCTTGCTCCATCTGAGCAATTATATTGAACATCCAACTTTTGAATACCCCTGCATTCTTTAGTCCTACCAACTTGCTAAGAAGAGTGATGGAATCGTAGTACTCCCTCCCAAATTTGAGTCTAACTAGCTACTTAGGCAACTTAGAGAAGTGGGACTTAGGCTTCTCCAACCAAGAGTTGATTACCTACTGGGACTTAACCACATTCTCTTCGTAGTATTTCTTAGTTGCATCCATATCAAAAGCCACCACATGTGACCTATCAAGCATATGAAAAGTTTGAGAAATGGATACAGTGTCAAAGTTTGCAATAACCCTTCCCTGAGGACCAATTATTCTTTGGGTTCCTCTATCATAATTCCTGGCACATTCAAGCACCAACTCATAACATTGCACCGTAGAGGGGAATCCAACCACATGTGCCAACCCTGACTCTAATATTCTTCTGGCCAACAAAGGGATGTTATATGCTACCATTCTAGCCTTGAACTCCTCATAGTCCCACATACCCACATTGGTATCAGTAATCCTTGACCAGAGCGAAGTCAATCTACTCTCAGGAATCTTACTTGTTATATCTATTTTTACCTTCTATGCCTTGGAGATAGTAGAACCTTCAACAGTTGGATCCATTGCCTTTCCCTTCCCTTGTCCAGCAACATCTTGTCCTGATCCTTCTTGAAAACAAGTAAAAAACAATAGAAATGAGATCCAAGATAAACAATAAGTGTCAAAAACCAATTATCCCCAAGTTAGGGATTTAGCCCCCTTCACGGAATCCAGACTGGAGAGGAATTCTAGGGAAATCCGGACCAGGCGGAATCCAGCGAAATAGGCACACAAACATCCATATAATCATTTCCATCAATCAATATAACCAAGGAATAACTTAACAGTACTTAGCATAAGTTCATTTAATGATCTAAATACATCATCATCAAGCAAATTCTTCATTCCCACAAAACTTCAAAAAAATCCGCCTTAGACAAAAACCCCAAAAATAACAAAGTTTCAACAAATTGGGAAAATGAAGGAAGTGCAGACATTCAGGGAAATCCCAAGGGTGCAGATTTTCGCGAAGATAATACAATTTTACCACAAAATCCCAAATTCGGTAGAACGGCCAGGCAACGGAACATGGGGAAATCTGGAAGAAGCAAAATTTTGCGGGACAAGCAAACACTCAAATAAAAGAAAATTGTGAAGAACAAAGAGGAAACGGGAAAACTCAGGGAAATCTATCAAAGATGGAATTTCGTGTGGACACCAAATACCTGAACACCTACACTTCTCTCGCCTTCACCCAAATAAGTCGAATGATCACGAACCTAAGAGCTTGGAGCTCGACAATGACCTAACCTAAACCTCCAATGGATCGAACTTGAATTCAAAAACTCATCTTTCAGTAAATCAAGAGGGATTGGCAATCCGCTAGGTCAAGAACCCTAAACCTTCTGCCATGAAAGCATGGAACAACTCAGGCACAACTTGTTTGTAGGATGATAGAATTAATGGAAAATGCAAGTAAGCAACCCAAGACAACAACGAAAGATAAGCCCAAAAAAACACTCGAACGGAATGGGAAATTTCCCAGCAAATTGAATACAAAACACCAAACTGACACAAAATGAAACCTCGAAACACCCAGGAAGCAGGCACATTGAGCAAGAACACAACAATAAATAACATGAAGGCTCCCACAACAAAGAAATTCAAACCAAAAGAGAGAGAATATCCACATACCATGAGAATAGAGGGAATCGAAACCAAGGATGCTAGCAATAAACTTCAAGCACAAGAAAAATGTGAATGGTGCTCCAGAAATCCAAATGCAACACTTGAAGTCACTCCCAAACACACTATCCAAAAACACACCTCAAGCTTAAGCACTCCAAACTCAAATGGCAAGCAAATAATCAAACTCAAATGGAAAATCACTTCCCATAACGCAATATAACATCGCCCCAAAAGTTGTGCAATTCACCATTAATGCGATCGACAAGACAACCAAGATAAAATCCAAGATTCTAACAAAGCAACAGAATTTGGAAAAATCCAGACATGACAGATTTCCCTGGACTCAAACTAAAAGGAAACTATCACCAAGCACCGAAAGGAAATCGGGAAAGTCCGGCTAGGGCGGATTTTCCTGAAAACTGTAAAAAACCCGGAATGAGTCTAAAACTTAAGGTTTTCAATATGAATCACAAATTGACCATTCCAACAGGCAAGATGAATCATTAAAGAACATTCCCAAGAAAGAAAAAATCCAAAAAGAAGAGCCAAGACACCAAAAGCGAAAGCACAAAGAACAAAAAAGAGGGTCCCTACTTTCAGTGGTGCGTGTGTGCAAAAACTGCACAACAGGTTCCAATCAGCCATCGTTTTTCTTTCCAAGAATTCCATTTTTGTTATAGCCCATCCCAAGCATCATTTTTATTCCTTTGCTTCTTTCATCCATAGGAAGGTTGGGCATGGTCCTTTCATCTTGGTATAGTGATCTTGAAGTGTCTCCTTCATCCACAGTTTTCCGATAGATCTCCCCAACATTGGAATATAGAGGGGTATGCTCTGAAAGTGTGGATAGGAGCTTCAATTGGTTGGGGTTTCCCATGTGACCTAGGATATTGCAGTAAATCTCCTACAACAAAATCATTTTTCTTCATTCTGTAATCTCCACACCCATTGTCTTGGATCATGAGCTTGATGTCAAATATATCGAGGATGGAGGGTGTCTTTGTCGCAAAAGTGGACGTGAGGCTAGATGGATCCACATAGGGAGTGGAGGGTTCTTCATCATTTTTTGGTACTTGGGGAACTTGGCCTCTAGATTCTTGCAATAGGCGAAAGGTTTAGGATTACCTTGAATTCTAATCTCTTCATTTTGGTATGAGAATTTTACACATTGGTGAAATTTTGAGGCGACCGCCTTCATCCCATGGATCCATGGGCGTCCCACGAGGATATTATAGGGTAAATTGAGGTTGATGACCTGACATGTGGTCTCCATAGTAGTAGGCCCTACTTGGATGGGGAGTTTGATAGTGCCCTAAGACACTCTTTCCTGGTCATCATATTCTTTGATGGTAATACATTTATCTTTGTCAATGGAATCTTTGGAGATTCCCAGATTCTTTATGAGTTTTAGTGAATAGATATTGAGGCCTACACCTCCATCCACCAAGACCCTTTTGATCTTTTTCTTGTCAACCAGGACCTCAAGGTGTAATGCAAGATTGTGAGATGGCTGGGCTAGGAAATCCTGATCAAAGAAGGTGGGGAGATTTGGAGTGATGATATTACTGACCATAGCTTGAAACTGCTCCGTATCCAGGTTGGGAGAGATGGTAGATGAAGATAATGCTTGCTCAAGTATTTCCCTATGGTCAGCTAATATTTTCAATAACTCCATGATGGAGATCTGAGCAGGGGTTCTCTTGAACTAGTAAAGGACGTTGTAACCACTAGGAATGGATTTCGAGGTGGAGGTATTAGATGGTTGCGATGCCCCGGCTATAGTGACCTTGTCGCCGCGTTTGGTTACTCCACAATCAACCTTGGCTCCTTTGATATTGACAACAGTGACCCATTCATCTAGGGATGCAACAATCTTATCATATATATGGTTTTCATTGGCATCATTTAGTTTCCCTTTATTGTTTCCTAGGTTATTTCCTTGGTTGTTTCCTTGATTATTTCCTTGATTATTTCCCTAATTGTGATTGGGCATCAGATTCATGTATATTTTGAGATCTTAATTTCCAGTAGGTTGCTCGACATTTATGATTTTATCCTCAATGAGATCTTGGCTGATGTTTTTCAATCTCATCCAATTTGCGGTCGTATGCCCTTTGATTTTATGAAAATTGCAAAGGATATTTTCATTGTACCAGGGTGGTTTTGTCATGGGTTCTGCATACTACTCAGAAGTGGAGATTTTGATGAGGTTCTCTTTAACCAACCTCTTCATTATAGATTCGATTGACTCCCCAAGGGCCGTGAACTTCGGCTTGGGAGGATGCTTGTTTCGAGGAGGTGGTACTCCTTGATTGTTCAGGTTATTGATTTGATTGTTTGGAGGTGGTTGTTGTTGTGCTACCATATTGGTTTGCACATTGTTATGGTTGTTATTTTGTGGTTGATGATGGGTTTGAATATTTTTCTTGGGAGCACTGATGACAACCTTGGCATTCACCACTCTGTCATTTGTGAAATTTTTGTTCCTTGACCATGTGTGAGGTTTATCATCATAACTGGTGGATGGGTGGTTATCCTATTGTGCAGGAAATATAGGGATCTTTCGATATTGAGCTCCTTTGGGATCAATTGATCATATGTTGTAATGCATTGTATTTTTAGATAAAACGCCAAGTTTTCGTCCATATTGGCTACGATAGTGAAAAATTGTTTCTCTTCTGGCATGGTCCACTTGCTCTGGTTGGCCTTGTATTGCCATATTTTCTAGAAGGAGGTGAATAGCTCTCCTTTCCCCTATTTGACTGTTGATAGTTCCTCCATACTAACATTCGTACCCATGTTGAATGCATAGTTTTTTAGGAATGCGTCCATAATTTCCTAGAATGTTTTGATGCTTGTGGGTAGATGAGAGAACCATTCCATGGCAAGACCAGTCAGGCTCCGAGGGAATAGCCACATTAGGTACATGTCATCATATGCAACTTCCATGAAATGCACTTGAAACTCCCTGATGTGATTTTCAAGGTTTCCCATCCCATTATATTTTTCAAATTTGGGGATTTCAAATCCCTTCGAGAATGGTACCATTGTAAGACTCCTATCAAAAGGATAGGGGCACAAATTTCCCAACGTTGTGGTTATTTTTCCTGACTGAAGGTCCAACACTTGTTGTGAGAGCAGTTTCATTTGTGTTGTTATATCATTTTGCAGATCAGGAGGTGAGATGAATGTGTTTTGAGGCATTCGTGGTGTTTGATTGACGATTGGGGTATTGGTGGGGGTTTTCTGCAAGCTTTGATGTGCATTTAAGGCCTGCTGATATGCCTACATTTGTACCAACAATGCTTTTTGTTGGTCCTATTGTTGTTGTTCCAACAAAGCTTATTGTTGATCCTATTGTTGTTTTTCCCATAAAACTTGTTGTTCTAGATGTTGTTGTGCCAACAAAGCTTGTTGTTGGTCTAGTTGTTGTTGCACCAACAAAGCTTGTTGTTTAGCTTGTTGTTGTGCCTGAAAATCTTGCAGGGCTTGTTGGTATGCATGTTGATGGATTGTATGCAGTTGTGCATGGTATTGTGCTTGCGCCTATTGAGCCTAGTGTTGGGCTTGAGCTTGAGCTTGTGCTTGTTGCGCTGCTTGTGCCGCTTGCGCAGCTTGTACGGCTTGTTGGGCTTGCGGCTTGTGTAGCTTGAGCAACTTGAGCAGCTTGTTGGGTGGCTAATTGCGCTTGTGCTTGCTGAGCAACCAATTGTGCAACTTGTTGGTTTTGTTGACGTTGGTGGGTGGCTTTTTGAATTTCCTGAATCATGGTGATGAATGAATTCATCATGTTAGATTTTGGTGCAATCAGCAATGGCTTGGGAACGATGTTGACCGTTGTGATGAGCGTAAGGGTCATGTTGGTGATCGGGGTTTGGGTTGTGGATGGTGTGATCGAGATGATTGGTCCTTGGGAAACCATGATTTTAGAGATTTGGGGAAAGGTGGATATGTTGACCATTGTAGTTGCTTGAATGGTTGCCATCTGTTGTTGCGATATTGATGGAAAAATGAGGGGGTTTGATGTGATGCTTAGATTGCTTTGGTTTGGTAGATTGGTGGCAGGTAGGGGGGGAAGGCCCAACCCAAAAGGTGATACGGATGTCAGAGGTAATGGAGGGAATGGTGGTGTGTTCCATTGGAAAAGTGATGACGATGAAGGATCAATGACTCCCCTATCCTGAATAACCCACCCTCTCCTTGTGAAATCATGGGGAGAGAAGTTTGTACATTCAGCAGATAGATTGGCGTTACATGAAATGAGGATAAGTCTACATGATTATGGGAAGTAAGTGGAACATACGAGTGTAATGAATTTACCAGGATAGATTTATCCGGTGTGGTGTTGATATTTATTTCTCTGTTGTTTACAAGGCGATGCTTTTGGATTTCGTTAAGCATGGTGCTTCCCTTGTTAACAACTGGCGGGGTTGAAGCGATTGTTGATATGATTTGGGGAATATCCTAAGTGATGTTTGGGAGTGATATTGGGGGTATGCTCACAAGAGGCCTTTTCATATTGGTACACATGTCAAATTCAGAAGGGATTTTGGCTCCTTCTTTCATTAACACACACATATATAAAGAGGGATTAAGTTTCAACATGGCATTGGCGATTCTATGATTCTCAAAATTTTGAACCATTTCAACTATTTCCTCTTGCGTCATTCCCAAGTCATTATCAGTGATGTCCTCGACATGACCCTCCTCTTGAGGGTTTTGTAATGGTAGATAAGAGTTGTTTTGAGGGTCGCTTGATCCTGCAAGGTTTATTTTGGGAGTCGTTTGACTTAGGTCACTTGAAGTTGATGTTTCCTTAGTGATTTCCCTGTTCCTCTTGTGTTGTGATTTTTTTTGAACCTTAAAATAGAGATCATTTTATCTTAATCCTAGGCACAAAAAAGGAGAAGAACTAGGAAAGTCTAAGGATCAAAAGTGATGATGGGGATGAGATAAATGGAAGATGGATGATGCAGATGAATGAAACTCTTGAAGATCCTTGGGGGAGATGCTAAAATTTTTAGGGCTTGAATTGATTTGATTTTAATTTAAGGATAGTTTGACTAAGTGTGTTAATTCAAACAAGATGATAATGAATTTGTAAACCCTAGGAAGTTGTGTTATCCTAGAGAAAACTCGTACAAGAGAATGATTTGACTAAGTGTGTTACGTCAATCAAAGTGATTTTGAACTTGTAAACCTTAGGAAGTTGTGTTATCCTCGAGATAAATTTTCTCAAGAGGATTGATAATTTGAGTAAGTGTATTAAGTCAAACAAGGTGATGTTGATTTTTCCTATAAGTTTAGCATGAATGATGTTTTCAAGTTTTCAAGAGTTTGTTGGTGAAATGGGATTTGATTTTGATGGTTGACAGATGGGTGAGAGTGATTGATTTTGATCCTAGACTTGACCTAGGTAAAACTCCTTCTTACAGGACCTCGGTTTTGAAGAACATGCCATACTTCCTAAGTGAGAAAAGAAAACATTTGAAAAAGATTGGGATGTTGTTGACAATAAAACTCATACGAGTTATGGTTGTTCTTTGATGCTTTCTTGTAGAAGTTGTAAACCAATCTTTCTCTAACTTCGAGAAGCCTTTCAAGACACTCCACACGAGCTTTTGGGCTAATATTTTTGAACCTTGGTTTTTGGATTTTTATTTTATGGGAAATCATTTGAGAGAACACATGTGTGAGGTCCAATTGTCCTTATGTTTTCTTAATGAGTTCTTTTTATCAAAAACAATTTCTTGATTATGAATTCAAACTAAATGTTTATGCCTCAATTCATTTTCATTCCACAAGGTCCGTTATGTGAAAATCAAGGTTTCGAGAGAAAAATTTCCTAGGTTGACTTTAGTATGAGAAAATTATGACGTAAATCCAAAATGCTTAGAAACCTCTAAGGATAGAATCCCTAGGGAAAGAAACAACACTTAGATTCGGCCAAATGTATTTGCCCCTCTAAAGGGTTTGAAATTTTTGAGGATTTTGTGAATTTTTGTTTTCAATTGTTTTAAAACCCAAGAAAAGTGTTTTTGTTCCCAATCACATGCACAATCCTAGGCTGAAAAGACAATATTTGTTCGGATTCCCACTTGGATAAATCCAATTGTGCATATTCAGTGTGGATGACTAGATGCTTAACCACATTGGCTCCCCTCCATGACACACACTTCTCGGGTTAGCCAAGCATCAATACCCATGAATCTCCCATTGCATGATTTTCATCTCTACAAAATAACTGCATGTATATGTGGGGCGGCTTCAAAGGACATGACCTTTTGCACCAACAAATAGAAAATGATTTTTCACTTCTAAACAATAGTTTTTAGTAAGGGCATCCAATTTAGGGGGTGCAATGATAAACTCCTTGTGAGAGATCTCCCAACCTTAGAACAAGGGCTTTACGTATCACATGGATATTGGGGGAGAGTTATCATGCACCGCTTCCCATTGTCCATGACTTTCACCATGAACACAAATTTATATAGCGGTTTGGAAGAGCTTGGCTTTAGCTCGTTACCGCTTGAGTCGTTCCCTTGGGGTGAGTAATTTTTCCCACCAAGGAAGGCCTTCTAAATTAAACAAAAGCAAGCAAACATATCCATAGTTTGATCAAACTTTGTTGAGAAACAAAGAGATAACACACACCATATGTTCCACTCACACTCGCAAGATTGATTCAATTTTAATCCCAAAATGAAATGTGGAGGTAATTACTTTACTCAACTTAAGATAACCAAAAGGCCTTTTGTTTCTCAAGATTTTCATGAGGCACAAGAGAAGCGCATACGTCCTTTCAATGGTATTACTTTGAGTAAGCAATTACAAAACAAAAATAACACTTGTTCATTTTAAGTCCACAAAGCAAAAGTGAATTCTTCTTATAGCACCAAATCAAATGTGGGATTTGCCTTGCTCAATTGTTAATCCTTAAACCAAATCTAGTAAGTTGTTCTAAATTTCTTTTTAATCCCTTTGTTTGCAAAATTTGAAAGAAAATTTGTATTGTTCTTTTTAGAGCCCAAAAGAAATACAGTATTCCCTAAAGCATGAAAGATAACAAATTTTTTAAGAGAGGTTGATAATTATCTAAGAGTGTTAAACAACACTAAAGTGTTTAAAAACACTTGGTATAAAGTGAGAATGATGTCATAATGTAACCTTCCTCTTCATTTTCCTCCTTGCCCTAACCTACAAAGTGATTAAAACCAGAAGATACAGAAACAACCAATAGGTTAGAAGCTCAAAAAGTTGAAAACAAAAAGGCACATGTCAAAAAAAATCAAATTTAAACTTTTTATTGTCACCCAACGACACAGTTAGCAAATGTGGCAGAGTTTAGAAACTCTAGCGGCACAATATAGCACCATTGATGACTGAGAGTGGCGCTCTGCAACATCACATAGAGTGCAATTGCGGCGCAGTTTGGAGTTTAGAAACCAGCGACCGAGTTTGAAAATTTGAATTTTTGGGTAGGAAGACTTCGGCGGTAGAGTTTGGAGTTTAGGAGCAGTTCAATATAGCGCCACTTGACTTATAGTGGAACAGTTTGGCGCCGCTGGATTGTGAGCGGTGTAGTTCCCCGCGAGCTGCAAAAAAGCACAAAAATTCTTGAAAAAACATGATTGAATCTTGATATTTTCCCTCCTTCTAGCACCAAAATGTGAACCCCAATCCTACACCTGCACAAACATGGCAAACAAACACAATATTAGATCAATATGCAAGTTAGAATAAGAACTCCCCATTAAATTACATTGAAACATTAACATAGGAAGAGAATGAAGAACAATACAAATGAAAGTAAATGAATCCTATTTTAATGAACAAACTATTGATCCCATGGGGGAATTGGTGCCAATTATGTGTAGAAATTTGCCCTTTCCAAACTCCTTTGTAATTTTTGATGATTTGATCCACTTGATGGTGAAGAACAATGATGAGCTCCTTGCTAAAATCTGCAATAACCTAGCTATGGTGATAGAAAATGCTCAAGAAGATGAATAGAATTAGTCTCAATTGAAGATAATAACTTTTCTCTCAAATTGTGGATGAAGAATGAGAGGAAGAGTCTCTCATTTATAGATTTCAAGTTGGAAGAATGAGAAAGGTTTGAGCAATGTGGGATCATTCAAAATCCAATGGCCAAGTGCCACTTGTCAAGATGTGAATGGGTGAAGGTTGTGCACATTTTGATCAAACTTCCAATAAATGATATTAGGTGGAATTTGAATTTAGTGAAATGACTTGTTGGAGAGGAATGAAAATGGAGTTATTGCCACTTGGCTCAAGGAAAAAGGACTTGTAAGGTGAAATAAATGCATTGTTGGAAGGACTAAGTCCACTTGGATTTGAATTCAAATTTGAGGGAATATTCCCCTTTTATGCCATGTTGAGAGAAAATAGAGATTTAATAAATGAATTAAATCTATTTTCATGTGAAAGTGGTAAAAGTTAGAGGATGGGACATGATTTAAGATTAAACTAATCAAATATTAATTAATGTAATGAGGAATTAGGAGATGTAACAATTTAGACTTAAATTTATGAATTGATTTAAATCAAATTGAGAGGAAGGGTTTAATTAAATAAATGTGTTGATTTATTTAACTAAAGGGGATCATGTTAGATTAAATCAAATAAGGTTTAATTTAATAAGAGGAATTTAGAGTTTTAATTTAAATAAAATATTTTTTTTAATTTTAAGAGAGATATGAGGGTTAATTAAATTAAATTGATTAATTTAATAAACAGGGGAGAATGACTTAATTAGATAAATAATAATTTATTTAATTAATGGATGAAGAGTGATGATAAGATGAGAGTATGATTTAGGAAAAAATGATGTTAGTAATCAGGATCAAGTGTTTCGGTCAATTTTCCATGTCTACACCATCTACCAGGGTTTTGGCAAACCACAGAGTAAGAACAACTATCTAGAGCTAGGAAAACTGATATAATGTGAGATTTGCATCTCAAGAGAGATAGAATTTAATTTTAAGATGTTCAAACTTTGAACCTTCATGTTTAGGGCTATCATTCTGTACTTTTAAAAGGATCTTGAATGAATTAACCAGTGCCTCATTCAATTGGGCAGGAGTCACACAAAACATAACCCTGATATCGTTGAACTATCTTCATAATACCTTACACTATAAGATTTTCCAATATTCAAGACAATACTCCTTAGCATATCCTAAGAAAATTACCATATATTGGTAATTCCTTTTCAAGCATTTGATTAACTCATTAAGTTAAAGCAAGAAAATGAATCGCACATTCAAATATACCATTGAAGATGAATGAAAAACCATTGATAACTTCATTCACAATCTGTCATACATACATAGGAGAACAATTGTCTTAAATTTTAAGATTTCTTTTGATATCAGTAATTACAAAAATAATAGTACGCTTATCTCATGTACATACCCAACCTAGAATGACATGCTAGCTAAAACCTTCCAAATACTACATTATATTTTCTAATTGTACACCGTCTAAACTTTAGGACTCAAAAAATATAACCTCAACAATGAGCCTTGAAATCTCCTTTATAGATCAGGAGAGCAACAAGCATCGGGCTCAATTGTTGATTTCAATTGAATTTCATTCTAACCAAATGAAATTTTGATTACATTTCAAAATTCCCCATCATCAAATGTAACCATACTACGAACAGAGGAATTAAAACAGTTACACCCCTGTAACTAGCCGAACAGAACAAAAGCCACTGCATCACCCACGCACACGTCCACATCTGACTCAAACATCAGAAACAACACCAAAAACAAAAAAGCACAACCCCAGCGACCAAATCATCACCTTGCACCACGAACAACCACACGACCCTGATACAGGCGACCGCTCCTTGTTCTCGCTTCAGTATGAAGTGACACCATCATTTTACCTTTGTTAGCACCAACACCAGACCCAGAATTAGCACATGGTGCCACCACAGAAATAGGAGAAGCTGTGAGGACCTCCTCATCCGCTCCCACCAGCTTAGTCAGGGCCACGAGGTAATCACAGTAGTCCAAATAAGTTTTGGACCCTTCACCACCAGAGCCAACAGAAAGCTCAATAGGTGACTCGTAACTTTCAAACCTCATCTCAATCCTAGCCAACCTGTAGTCATCCTCGAATTCCCTCATTATTGGATAATCCACTACTTTAGCCTGTATGACCTCTCCCTTGAAGTGGGGACTACTACTTCCGGCTCAAATCAAGACATACCCAACACCTTCAACAACCGCCCTAGAAGCACAAAGAACAACACTCTATTCAATTGGATTCTCCTCCTGCTACAAATTCTTCTCACCCATCCTAGCGCTTCTTCATAATGGGGAAATAGGAACCATCAACTTATCCATACTATTCACAATTTCAAAACTCAACAAGAAAATGAATTACCTGCAAACAAACACAAACTCAAAAATGCAATGATTCTAATGAGCAATTAGTAGGAATTTATCGAGCAAGCCCATGTAGAGAACAACAATTGATCCAATTGCAGTACGTGCAAATGAGCAATTAGGCAAAAATAACATTAAAACCCGAACACGGAGAAAACCGACAGGTCGGGTAAAGGGGTCGGTAACAACACAACAGACAAGGCTCAACCAAACGACTTAAAATATCGGCAACCCATAATAATAGGTCAACACAAAACTATATTGTGAGTGTTTGCCCAATGAAATATCAATTTAAAACAAGGGTAATAAAACCCTAAACCCTAAACATTAGACCCCTAGCCATGAAGGATGAACAAACACGCCCAAAATAGGAAAAAGTTTGTCAAATTTTAAAAGTCCCATTACTAGTTCTTACTGGGAATGTATGCCCCCTATGGGCATAGCAAGAACCTAGATCTCTAGGGATCAGACCCAACATTGAATCAGATAAGTTCCCTGAAGAATGCTCCACCATGCTGCCATTAGAAACTTGTTTACATCCAACTTGGTGGCCCCAAGCCCCCAAACAAGGAAAACGAAAATTTACTCCTATCAAAAACAAAATTCTCTGCTACCTGGAGTAGACCGAATCTGCAAATTTTTCCCTTAAGTGCCCATCTATCATTCAAATAATCAACATGCCCCAAAGCACTCTTATGCTTTCAAATATTACTATCCATTTCATCAATCAACAATCTATATCTAGACACTAATTGCAACTCATGACCATTATGACACTTTACCTTGGGCTGCTCATGGTCATGTTCCATTGAATGCTCATTCATTTGAACTAAGAAACAAAAAATTCATAATCCATTTGATCTTTGACATCACAAATCTTGGCATCAAAATCAGTTTGCAAATCAAACTAAAAACACTCATAAAAAACTTTGTGTGTTTTGTGCAAACCATCTTTGCATAGGTCAAAAATAAAAGATGCATATTCTGGGGAATCCTCACCCTGATGGTTACAACATAAGCCTAGTTTCCAACATTGGTGTTCAGATGTTCTATAACACTTCTTGGTATCATAGAGATGGGAATCATAGGTCACATATTCCTCCAAGAAATTCTTGAATACATTCATCTCAGGCTTCTCACAATACTCTTGTATCCCATCATCCAACTCCAAATGAAACACCTCAAAAACAGGCTCTAGCAAACCAACTTCAACAAGGGCAATAGAAAAATAGCTATGTGCACTGGTCCCCTCATGTTCAACATCACCTACTATATGTGTTAATTTATAAGTGAAAATTTCAGCACAAGCTGAAAAATTTTCACCAGCAATATCAATAACACTTTCATTATAAGATGAAAAAATTTCGCCAACAATATCACTGACATTTTAATTATAAGCTGAAAAATTTTCACTAGCAATATCACTGACATTTTCATTATAAGCTGAAAAAATTTCACCAGCAATATCACTAATATTTTCATTATAATATGAAAACTTTTCACCAGCAATATCATTGAAATTTTAATTATAAGCTGAAAAATTTTCACCAGCAATATCATTGACATTTTCATTATAAGCTGAAAAATTTTCACCAGCAATATCACTGACATTTTCAACCCTAGTCTCATAAAATCTCACCTCAAGGGGTGATAACAAGTCCATCTCAGATTCATACAAACAATCAAGAACATCAATAACACCAATACATTCATCAATGTGTTGGTCACCTTCAATATTGTTCTTTAGATCACAGTATTGAACACACACCTCATTTTCTTCAAATTCCTCATCATTCACACAATAAACATGATCCATTGATAGTAAACCTAGAATACATTCCAAGTGTTCATCACATGTAATTTGTCTCCTCATTTGTAAGCAAATGACATCATGAGGCTTTGTATCACCACAAACTTCTGGTAAGGAAAATGTTTCCACATCATCTTCGGAGAGGCAATCATCACTGCTAAGTTCACAATCACTAGCTTGTAACAAAACCTCGGTAACATGTGTATTGTAATCATCACATGGAAAAGCACTATGTGTCTCACTTAGTTATCCACCATCTTGCTCAATCTTTTTCAGAGTTATCCAACATTCCCCAAAAGGGCAAGTGTCATCCACATTTTTTGCATATACACACTTTGTTGATTCTGCAATCTCTATCCATTTAAGAACTTGGGCAAGGTTACCAGGTTTCAATTCCTCTTAAAAAGCACTCAACCCAAGTTCATAAATCTCACAAAATAAATCAATGCACATAGAATCATCAGGTCTGAAATCTTTGGGAACTTCTATCAAAGCATCCAAAAATCTCAAAAACAGCTTGTATGGTTATTCTCCCTCTTCTCTCTTCATCTCATACAACTCTTGCACAAAAGAATTTTAATCATCACTACTCAAATCGAGCTGGTGTTCAACTTGGGTTTCATCATTATCTTCATACTATAATGATGGATGCATCACTATTGCCAAAGAATTTCTATCATGACAATTGTTTTTTAATAGCTAACTCTGGAATTCTTCTAGTATGAGATGTGCTAGGGTAACCAACGCTTGCAGCTAGATACCCTTTCATCATTGAGTATTTTATGTTGTTCTCAATGTCCATAGCCATTTGATATGCCTGACATAAGGTTGTAGGTTCCTTATCTCTTAATAAGTAACTCATTTTTTTGTCAAATGCACCAAGATATACAACCAGGCACTCAGCCTCATTTGGTCTTATTTCTTCAAGAATTTCTCTTACAACTTTTGAAAAACTAAGATTGAAAAATGGGACTAGCTCATATTTTCCTATATGGATTCTCATAAAACACTTTCTTACCATTCTTGGGTTTACTCTTTCACCAAATTGCTCAATAAAAACCATCATCAACTGATTCCATGAGTTTTTAGAACATGCAGGAAAATATGAGAACCAATCCCTGGCATCATCCTTCAAGGATTGCACAAAAAGCTTCATGACAACATCCTCATGACTGACTTCATAATCCCCCATCACATCCATGAAATTTTGTAGATGCTTAGAGGCAGATTCTAAACGTTTCCCTATGAATTTGGGAAAATATTTCCTAACCTTCTTAGGAATCAAATTAGGGAAACCTTTAATACCACTGAAAATAAATAGCATATACCTTTGAATCATAAAATCATTTGGAGGGCTTGGTGAAACTTGTTCCCTTTACATACTTGTATTTTCCATTTCATAGGGAAACCTTCTTATACCCATTCAATCAGTATCAACCTCATACATGGCTATCAATTACATCATTTATTAATCCAACCACGATTCTAAAATATTGATTGAGTACTTATGCCTTAAGCCTTTTAGAGGCATAATTCAAAATAAACATACTTCTCGAATCATATTACACTTTACACTTTGGAAGTATGGAAAGACCAACCACTATTCCTTTTTTAATGCTAAATCATCTAATTAGGAACCATTCATCACCCCTAGTTATAAATACTTCTCATAAACAAAATACTGATTTGCTTAGATTAATGAGAATACCTAGAAATTATGCAAAACTTGTTAACCTTCTCTCCCTGACTGCAAATGTTACAGATCTGGTACTTTTCCTTGTATGTCAATTGGTTCTTCAAACAGAGTCGCCACCTCTTTAACAAAGGACTGAATTTCAAATGAATATGAAATTCCTTTTCAAGAACTAATCACGTTATGGGTCTTCTTCCACAACAGATTCACACTCAAATGCCTTGAGATTATGTTGCTACCTATCCTTTCCAAATCCATAACCTTCTAACATCTAAACTTCAAGTTTAGATCCACCAAACAAATGACTGGAATACTACCACCTACTTCTGTGGTTTCTTTTTTCTTTAAATTTCTCAGAAGTTCTCCCCTATGAAATCACCATTCAACTAGTGACTCAGGTAGGAAAATAATGCAAAATTGTCAATCTCTGATTACAAACATGATGATAATGACCCTATAAAAACACTGTCTACAACCAACACTTCTGAGTTCTTAGTCCCCAGCGGAGTCGCCATTATGTTGGTGTTTTATTTTTCTAGCTAGGCTTCATAATTATCTAAGAGGTTGCCAGCCTCTATATTCAAGAATTCACAAAGTTAGTGGCCAACTGACAAGATTCAGTCAAAGACTGAGATCTCCTACACTTTTGGCTCTGTGAAACCAAGGAGGGTGTTCTTGTATGTGTTCATAAAAATGCTTCATGCCTTAAGAAAACTTCCATACACAGATATATTCCTATCAGTGCAAATAGATACCATCTACCAGGGTTTTGGCAAACCACGAAGTAAGAACAACTATCTAGAGCTAGGAAAACTGATATAATGTGAGATTTGCATCTCAAGAGAGATGGAAATTAATTTTAAGATGTTCTGACTTTGAACCTTCATGTTTAGGGCTACCGCTCTATACTTTTAAAAGGATCTTGAATGAATTAACCAGTGCCTCATTCAATTGAGCGGGAGTCACACAAAACATAACCCTGATATCGTTGAACTATCTTCATAATTCCTTACGCTATAAGATTTTCCAGTATTCAAGACAATACTACTTAGTATATCCTAAGCATATTACCACAGATTTGTAATTCCTTTTCAAGCATTTGATTAACTCATTAAGTTAAAGCAAGAAAATGAATCACACATTCAAATATACCATTGAAGATAAATGAAAAAACCATTGATAACTTCATTCACAATCTGTCATACATACACAAGAGAGAAATTGTCTTAAATTTTTTAGATTACTTTCAATATCAGTAATTAAAAAAATAATAGTATGCTTATCTCATGTACATAACCAACCTAGAATGAATTTCTAGCTAAAACCTTCCAGATACTGCATTATATTTTCTAACTATACACCGTCTAAACTTCAAGACTCAAAAAATCTGACCTCAACAATGAGCCTTGAAATCTCCTTTATAGATCAGGAGAGAAACAAGCATCGGGCTCAATTGTTGATTTCAATTGAATTTAATTCTAACCAAATGAAATTTTGATTACATTTTAAAATTCCCCATCATCAAATGTAACCATACTATGAACAAAGGAATCAAAATGGTTACACCCTTGTAACCAGCCTAACAAATCAAAAGCCACCACATCACCCACACGCATGTCCACAGCCAACTTGAACAACAGAAACAACACCAAAAACAAATAAGCACAACCCCAACAACAATATCATCAACTTGCACCACGAACAACCACACAGCCCTGATATAGGCGACCGCTCCTTGTTCTCGCTTTAGTATGAAGCGAGACCATCATTTTACCTTTGTTAGCACCAACACCAGACCCAAAATTAGCACACGGTGCCACCATAATAAGAGGAGAAGCTGCGAGGACCTCCTTATCCGCTCCCACCAGATCAACCAGGGCCACAAGGTAATCATGGTAGTCTGAATTAGTTTCGGACCCTTCACCACCAGAGCCTACAGAAAGCTCAATAGGTGACTCGTAACTTCCAGACCTCGTCTCAACCCCACCCAACCTGTAGTCATCCTTGAATTCCCTCATTATTGGATAATCCGCCACTTCAGCCTGTATGACCTTTCCCTTGAGGCAGGGACTACTTCAGGCTTGAGTCAGGATAGACCCAACACCTTCAACAACTTCCCCAGAAGCACAAGGAACAATACTCTATTCAATTGGCTTCTCCTCCTACTGCAAATTCTTCGCACCCATCCTGGTGCTTCTTCATAATGGGGAAACAAGAACCATTGACTTATCCATCCTATTCACAAGTTCAAAACTCAACAAGAAAACCAATTACCTGCAAACAAAAACAAACTCAAAAATGCAATGATGCTAATGAGCAATTAGTAGGCATTTATCGAGCAAGCCGGTGCAGAGAACATTAATTGCTCCAATTGTAGTATACGCAAGTAAGCAATTAGTGTCTGACATTTCCACCACAAAATATCTCAAGGATAATCGAAAATTGCATACAACCCATCATGATTACCAAGTGAATACCGCCCGCACACATGGAAATCAAGATGAGATCCATCAAAAAACTTGCACCATTAATGAATGTGACTTGCAGAGCGCAAATAGCCATCACATGGGTGGATTAAAATTTTTGAATTTAGACCGTCGATGTGATAAGGACTTGGCATGTCGGACAACTCAGATCGAGTCAAAGATCATTGAAAACCCACGTCACCACTTGGAAAACCCGACAGCCAATCACGTACCTCGCAATCATAGACACATGAACCAGCAGTGAGCCCCATCCAACCACCTTGTACCATAGATCCAAGCAATGTGTCACCAGCTCGCACACCTCGCAACACTTTCAAAAACATTAATTTGATCGTGTGAGGCTAGCGAGGGATGGTCATAATTAATCCCCATCATTAAACAGACGTCGTTGATTTGACACCCATTTATCACCGCTGGCACATCAAGACAGGCCCCACTCCACTATATGCAACAGATGGTAGCATCTCGCATACCTCACACCACTTTAGTGACATTAGCAGAAAACCTTACGAGGTCTGCGAGTGACGGTCTAGATTTGAACCCTCTGATCCGATGGCCTGCCAATCTACACATGGAAAAAAATATTTATAACAGTGGGGTCGACTAGGAAAATGGGAAAAGACCCTCGGAGGAATGAAATTTTAGGCCAAATTCTAAACATTGGGAAACAAACCCACCCGTTTTAGGAAAAAATAATATTAAAACCCGAACTTGGAGAAAACCGACAAGTCAGGTAAAGGGGCCGGTAATAGCACGATAGACAAGGCTCAGCCAAACGACTTAAAAGACCGACAACCCATAATAATAGGTAACACAAAATTATATCATGAGGGTTTTCCCGATGAAAGATCAATTTAAAACAAGGGTAATAAAACCCTAAACCCTAAACATTAGACCCCCAACCATGAAGGATGAACAAACATGCCCAAAACTAGGCAAAAATTTGTCAAGTTTTAAGTCCCATCAGGTCCCTTATTGTGAATAATGTTTTTTCTGTTGGTTTGGAGGCTTCGAAGAGTGTGTGTCTAACACATTTCTTGGTGCCTGACCCTGATAAAGAGGTACCAGGCTCTGAAAAGTCATGAAATGGTTTGTCCTCTGTTGGTTGTGATGAGACTCCTAATTTGGAGAGCCTTGGGCTTAACAAGTCTTTGAATTCTTTCTAGTCAAATATGTTTGGCTCTAAGCCCAAATGAAAAATTTATTCCCCTCCAGTGCCCTTTGTGGCTGATAAAAAGACTAGAGAATACTATGTGTCTATTCTTGACTATATTGTTGACAAAAGAATGGCTAATATGGACATGGTGTCAGTGGGTAAATTTGTTGGTCCTAGACCTCATATAGAGCCGGTGCGCAAGTTTATTACTAATCATTGGAAAACTAAAGGACAAGTTGATGTGGCGGCTATGGCCAAAGGTTTCTTTTCTTTTTCCTTCAACTGTGAAGATGATATGGTGGTGGCTTTGGTGGGGGGCTCGTGGTTCCTTGGTAAGTCTTCTTTGATGTTGAAGAATTGGGAACCTGGCTTTAATTTGAACTCGTGCTCTTTCTCGGCTGCTCCTATTTGGGTTAGGTTGCCTGGACTCCTGCTGGAATTTTGCAATGAGGAGGTGTTTAAGGGGATTTCCAATAATTTTGGTGGCTTGTTGTCGATTGGCCAAATGATGGCTTCTAGGAAGCGACTGGTCTATGTCAGGTTCTATGTGAATGTGGAGCAATCAACTGATTTTCCTTTTATGGTTAAGATTAACTCTAAACTTGGGGTGTGGGAGCAGTTGGTTGAATTTGAGTCGAATCCCTTTGCTTGCTTTCACTGGAAAAAAGTTGGTCACTAGGCAAAAAAATGTCCTCTCAAAGTTCCTAAGCAAATGACCAAACAATGGCGGGAGGTTGAGAAACCCCCTGTCATGGAGGTGGAATCTGTTACACCTTTGGCTATGGAGGTGGAACCTGATGGTGCGCCTTCTTTGGAGGGTCAAGAGGTCTTACTTTGGGATGGGTCTGATAAGGTGGATTCTCTTCCTTTGCAGGAGGATTTGATTTTGGGGCAGGATGAGAAATTCTTGTCCCTGATAAATAATGTGGGAAGGATTGAGCCGATGGGGGAGAATATTACCTCGGTTTGTGTGGAATCTAGTTCTCCTTCTGGGAGGGCAAATCTTCAAAGTATGGTGTCAAAAACAGAGGGGGTGGATTTGATGCCTAAGGTTAAGGAGTTTGAGGAGATGGAAGAGGTGGACACTACGCCTTATATTCAAGCCCATGGGCACAACAGGAAGAAACACTCTCCCTCGCCAGGAGTTGTGACTAGAAATAGGCAGAGGACTGATTGTGGGTCTGAGCCACATGGTTGAGGCTAACCTCCTACTAATGTGGTTTAGGATAAGGAGAGTTGGATGGAAATAGTTGATGGTACGCAAAGAACTCTATTGGATATGTGCTCTAAGAGCACCTCTTTTAAACTACAATGAAGATTATCTCATGAAACATGAGGGGCCTGAATCTCCCTCACAAGCATGATCTCTTAGCCAATTTGGTTAGAGATCATCGTCCTGATATTGTTTTAATTCAGGAAACTAAAATGGGTATGGAGAAACTTTATAGGTTGAAAATGAAGCTTTTCAAGGACTCTGGTATGCACTGTTCTGAATCGACGGGTTCTTCTGGTGGCATTGTGACTTTCTGGAATCTCTAAGTGATCAGAGGGGTGGAGGTTTTTAATGATAGTAACCATGTGGCTACTTCCCTCTTTCACCTGAATGATAAGTTATCCTTGACTTTGTCTAATATCTATGCTCCTAATTGCAAGAGTGCTAGGAAAAAACTTTGGGAGAATCTTGCCTCTTTTAAAGATTCACATAATATTGCTAATTGGATGGTCATTGGTGGCTTCAATATGACTTTGCATGATTTTGATAATATGGGTGGTTCACAGAATGTGGATGATATTAGATCCGATCTTATGCAGTTCATTAATGATTCGGCTCTTCTAGATTTGGACTTAGGGGGCCTCTTTTACCTGGTTGAATTGATGGGTGGTTAATGCTCTTATTCAAGTTAAGCTATACCAGGCTCTATTAAACCCTGATTGGCTTGGCCATTATAATTTCTCCCTCTCTGCTCTTATGAGATTAGGTTTGGATCACTTTCCTTTGGCTTTGTCTATGGATTTGTTGGGTGGTAAGAAAAATTTTCCATTTAGATTTGAGAAAATGTGGACTTGTCATCTTGACTTGGGTAATCTGGTTAAGGATTGGTGGAATATTCATGTGGATGGGTCAGCTATGTATAGAGTGGTTAAAAATCTAGCTAGTGTTAAGATGAATGTTAGAAAATGGAATCGTTCCTCCTTTGGCCATATTTTTTAGGAGAAAGAAGGAGTTTCTAAGTAGCTTATTTATGTCCAGCAAGTTATGCAGGTGTCTGGGTATGATTGAGAGGTGATGTTGAAGTAAAATGTTATGTTGTCCAAGTTGCATAACATTGTGGCAAAGGAGGAAGAATTTGGAAGCAGCACTCGAGGATTATGTGGCTGAAGAGTGGTGACAAAAATACTAAGTTTTTTCATATCTCTACACTTAAACATAGGGCCTCTAATAGAATTAATGTGATTAACTTTAATAATCAAGCTTTGGAGAAGGATGTTGATTTTCATAATGCTATCGCTTCTTATTTTTCTCATTTGCTTTCGTCGGAGGGAGAGCTGGATTTGGCCTGTCAGGAGGACATTCTAAGGGATATCCCTAAGCTGGTGGATGAGGATCTCAATAGGAAATTAATTTGTATTCCTTCGGGGGAGGAGATTCGGTGTGCTATTTTCTCCTTTGAAGGTAATAAGGTGTCGAATCCTGATGGATTTCCTATGTTTTTTTTTCAATCCTTTTGGGAAATTGTGTCAAGAGATGTTGTTGTGGCTACTAAGGAGTTCTTCAGATCGGGTTCTCTTCTTAAGGAGCTGAATTCTACCTTTATTGTTTTGATTCCTAAAATTATTGGTGCTGTGTCTTTTGAGGATTTTCATCCTATCAGTCTTTGTAATTCAATTTATAATATTTTCTCCAAGGTTTTGGCTCTGAGGCTGCAGAATTTTTTGCACTCATCTCTCCTCAGCAAAATGGTTTTGTGGCTGGTAGGAAAATTTTGGACTCTATTCTCACTGTTCATGAGAATATCCAGTCCCTCTCGGTTAATAAGCAGGTTGATTTTGTCCTCAAGCTTGATCTACTCAAAGCTTATGATAGAGTGGACTGGGGATTTTTGTCTAATATCCTCCTGTCCTTTGGTTTTGGGGAGAAATTGGTGGCTTTGGTGCATCAACTTGTTTTGACCCCTCAGCTTTTGGTGCTCATTAATGGGTCCCCTTCTCCCCTCTTTGATTGCTCAAAGGGGTTGAGGCAAGGGGATCCTATCTCTCCCTTCTTGTTTATCATTTTGGTTGAGTCCTTGGGTCGTTTGATTCAAAGATTTGTTAATTCTAGTCTTATGAATGGTCTTTCCCCTTCTTCTGCTAATTTGGTGTGTTCTCATCGACAATTTGTGGATGATTCTCTTTTGCTTGGGAAAGTTTCGATTAAGGAAGCTAGGGATATTAAAAGGATTCTGCAAATGTACGAGGCAGCATCTGGGTAGAAGGTTAGCTTACAAAAGAGTGTGATTTTCTTCTTCAACACTCCAATCCAAAGATAGATTAAGATTGCAAGAATCCTACAATGTCAAATTGGTGAGCTTCCTGCTTCTTACTTAGGTCACCCATTATGCTCTAAGGCTCTTGTTTCTTTATGGAGGGGATTTATTGATAAATTTTATTCCAAGTTGGTTGGTTGGAAGGGGGCTTTGCTCAACCAAGCTGGTAAAGTTTAGTTGATTAAGTCTACCTTTCGTAATATCCATGTATATGCTCTTAGTCTCTTTTATATTCCGAGAAAATTTGTGGATATCTTGGAAGGAATTCAGAAAAAAATTCTTTGGATAGGGGATGAAGATAAAAAAAGAACCCATTTGATTGCTTGGGATGATGTTTACCACCCCAAAAAGGTTGGGGGGCTGGGAATCCATAAAACTCATAATTTTAACACTGCCCTCCTTGGAAAACAGTTGTGGAATCTTTTGCTGAAAAAAAGTGAGTGGGAAAAAATTGCTTGGAGTAAATACCTTCATGGTGCCGATGAGATTAGAGATGTTCTTTCTAATGATTTTAACCCTTTGAATGGCTCTGTGTTGTGGAATGTTATGCTGAAGGCTCGAAGGTTTGTTGCTAAGGGTCTCTTTTGGCAGGTGGATAATGGAAGGAGTATCTTGTTTTGGGAAGATAATTGGTTTGGGAATCAGCCTCTTAAGGATGAGCCATGGAATTTCCCTTTCATGGATATTTGTGTGCGTCAGATTGGGAGATTTGTTGTTGATTATATTGTTGGAGGCTGCTGGCAAAAATTGCATGATGTTGACCCTGGTATGGTTGTTATTTTTAAGGCTCTTTCTGCAATTCATATCCCCTCCTCTCCTTCTCCTGATAGGTTTTTTTGGAAGCCTTCGTCTTTGGGTAACTTCTTTGTTGCCTCGGCCTTTCATCTTAATGAATCTATTATTAGTCCGTCGCCTTTCTGGACTTCTGTTTGGTCTTCTAGACTGATTCCCAAGATCAATATTTTCTTCTGGATTTTTTGTCAAAAAAGATTTTATCTACTGATAATTTGATTAAAAGAGGTTTTGTTATGCCTAATAGATTCTTTCTCTGTGAGAAGGAAGCAGAAAATACTTATCATTTTCTGATTGGTTGCAGATATGTTGATGAGATTTGGAAGCATGTGCTCTCTCTTTGGAACATATGTTGGGTTTTTCCTGGCTCTATTAAGGATTTTTGGTTCCAATGGTTGGCTCCTTCTGCTAATCCGGCTTTGTAGATCTTGTGGTCTCTCACTTTGCCTCATCTGATTTGGGGTGTGTGGCTGGAGCAAAACAATAGAATTTTTAGGAGTACTGCTCTCTCGGTTGTGGTTGTGGCTCATAAAATTTGTGTGGAAATCAAGGAGAACTTTCTTTCTGGAGTTTCCTTTTATGTTGGTGATAAGATAAATCTTAGTCCTTTGGATATATCTGTTGCTCAAAAGTGGAAGTTGCCTTGTGATATTTCTCTTCCAGTATGTAAAGGGAAATATTTTATAGAGGATGTTGCTTGGAAGGTGCCTTCGGTTGGTTGGGTTAAGATGAATTTTGATGGGGTGACTAAAGGAAATCTGAGACCTGCTGGTTGTGGGGGAGTGATTAGAAATTCGAATGGTAGGCTCGTCTCCATTGTGGCGCTTCCTTTGGGAACTCGGACAAACCACTTCACGGAGGTGGTTGCTATCTACCATGGTCTCACATTGGCTCAACGTCAAGTTTTTAAGAAAGTTTGGGTGGAGGGTGATTCCCTAAAAATTATTAACAATTTGAAGTTAGTCTCTCCCCCATTGTGGACTATTGAAGCCTTGATTAGAGATTCTATTGAAACCATAAATTCTTTTGATAATGTCTATATCTCCCATATTTTGAGGGAGGGTAATAAGTTAGCTGATATTTTTGCTAACTTAGGGGTTAAGGAATTTTAATGATTCCATTCATTTTGAAGCGATGACGATTATCATAAATGAGAGATGATATCTGGTGGATCCTCGTTGGCGTGGTGGGATGTATGTCCTTTGTCACGTGGGTGAAAGATTTGAATGAGGGTGTTAAAGTTTTGATTTCAAAGGATGGTTTGCACTTGGTTCAAAACTACATTTCATTATTTCCCTTATTTCCTACGATGGGTATCACACGGATTCTAGGTGTCTTTAGCCAAAGCTTTTGGAGGTTTCTTTTTTGTATTTTCGGCCTAGGTGGTGTGAGTATCATTTTCAGGTGGTTCTAGTTGTGTGTGGTGCTAAATTTCGTGATGGGTGGGGATAGGCATCATGCTGAACCCAAATCTTGTGACACAGTTAAGCAGAAGATGAAGGTCTGGGAGATCCTCGAAAAGGGTGGTCTAACTGTGTATATGGAAAGATTGCATGGTTTCAATGAGAAAGTTACTAAGATGGTTGTTAAAGGTTGGAATGATAGAAACCTTAATTTGGGTAGTGGAGATGTCGTGGTGGATGAAGAATTTATTGCTCAAATATCTGGTTTGGCCATATAGGGAATGAAGGTTTTTAGGGACAAGAAAGACTCGCAGGATTGTATGTCGATCTTCTTCAAAGGTAACGAGGCGACTAATCTTAGGAAGGTTAAAAGTGGTGGTTTGTATAGGAGTTCTCTGAAAGAGCTCTAGTGTGACTTGGCCAAAGAATTCATGAGGTATGTTACCCTGGAGGGTAGGTACACGACCATCAATAACTACCATTTTCCTCTTCTTAATCATTTTAGGCATAAGAAATGGGTTTTGTTTCCCTATTATCTGCTGATGTCATTGGAAACGGGGATCAAGGATCACCTGAAAAACCCCAATAACCCAGTTCTACATGTTGGGTTAATTATTTTGATGTATGAACATGTGAAAGTGCATGAGGTGCACATATCTCTGGTTTCCCCAAAGGAGAATGTTGGTAAAGCCCGAGAGGGCTATGATATTGAGTTGGGTGAAGAAAGGGTTAGCAAAAGATCCAAGAGGAGGAGGCTTGTTCTAAATAAAGATTCAGAGTTTGAAATGTTGACTACATCTCAGACTTCTATGCCTCTTTTGAGGAGGGCCCTTCTTCCCCTATTCCTAGTAAAACAGGGAATAGAAAGTCGGTCGACAATAAGGGCTACACTACGTGTAGCAATGATGTGGTCATGACGGTTCCTCCTAAAGTTGCCAAGGATAAGACTGATCTATATGGGGAAGCCTCCTCTCCTCCCCCTAAATTTAAATTTTATAAGGATACAAAGTTGGGGAGCTATAAGAGTAGGGAGCCAAAGTCTTCTAGTCAAATCTTGGAGAAGGGTTTCCCTCTTTGTCTTGTTGGTGGTGTTTTTGGTGAGGCCTCTCCAAACGCTGACATGGGGCTTATGCAGGGGAAGGATAGTGTTGTGGATGGTGGTCCTGCTGGGGGTTCTAACAAAGTGGAGGAGGTTAAGGAGCTGAAAAGGAAGAATATTTTGGAGGATCCCGCCTGCTCCATTCGCAAGTTGATGTCTCCTACCTGTGCTGGTAAAGGTAA